>PVJA010023637.1:0-32777 GCA_004027025.1 Myocastor coypus | reverse complement strand
GGGGGGGGGCGCGGGGAAAGGGAAGGCAGGCCAAGGATCCTGACCCAGCCGGCGTGCGGGCTCAGCTCCCAGCGGTGCGGTTTGGGTCTGGGCTGGAACAGGAAGTTAGTCGCGGGAACACAGAGGCGGGGCAGAGGGGCGCAGGGAGCTTACCCGCGGCGGGCACCCAGGCTCAGCTCCCTGCGGTGCGGTTCTATCTTTTTTTTTTTTCTTTTCCCTTCCTTATTTTTCTTTTCTCCCACAATCTTTTCTAGTTCCCTTAGTCCAATGCATCGCCATCCCATCTGATGGCTGCATTTTTGTTATTGTTTAATTTGAACATACCTCCCTGGACCAGCCAGATAGCTCAGTGCACTAAAGTAGCTGCTTACACAGAGTGCAGGGGCCAGGGTTCGATCCTTGGCACCAACAAGCCAGGCCAGCTGCACCCTCGGCGTACACTGAGAGTCTCATTGAGAGTTTACAGGTAAGTGCCACCTTCACTCTGCTGGGACACAGGTGACCTCAGCAGGCCTGCTCAGGGTTAACCTGCTTGCTCCTCAGGAAGGATCTTGAGAACTTGGGGTTCCAAAAGAGAAGATCTGGAACTTCTTCACCACAGGGTGATGTTGCCTTGTGCACAACTCCTGGGACTAAGGGTGCATGCCCATAATTCCAGTTCTTGGGAGGCTGAAACCAGGCTGATCACTAGAAGTCTGATCTACATAGTGAGACACTGTAGACCCTGTACTAAATACAAAAAAAGAAAAAAGAAGAGAAAGAAAGAAGGAAAGGAAGAAAGAAGGAAGAAAGAAGGAAGGAAGGAAGGAAGGAAGGAAGAAAGAAAGAAAGAAAGAAAGAAAGAAAGAAAGAAAGAAAGAAAGAAAAGGGGCCAGTGAAGTGACTCAGTGGTCTGAACCACTTGCTTAGGCAAGATTAGGCAACCCCAGGAACTGCAGTTTGATTCCTGGCACCACAGGCTGTGTCAGCCCCACCCCCAGGACAGGCTGAGCCAACCAGAAAGAGAATGAGAAAGAGAGAGAGAAAGAAAGAAAGAAGGAAAGAAAGAAAGAAAGAGGGGAGGGTAGAGAGAGAGAGAGGGAGGGAGGGAGGGAGAGAGAGCGAGAAGAAAAGAGAGAGAGAGAGAGAGAGAGAAAGAGAGAGAGAGAGAGACTCCCTCTCAGAGTCTTATGTGTCTGGAATGCTATGGGGTTGGGGCTGCTATAGTTGCTATAGCCATCAGTGGATAAATCTGTTAATGAGTTCATGACTAAACATGCTGCTGCAGGGGGTTGGCATTGTGATACAGAAGCATGTAGTGTCCCTGGTTCATTCTCATTCACACACATTGTCCCTCTCTCCCCTCCCTCTTTCCCTCTCCTGCCCTCTTCCTTTTTTCCTCCTCTGTGCCTGGTTTCTTCCTGGCTGCCATAGGATTCTCCACCAATCCTTTTCGCTATGTTGCTTCTGCCTTAGCACCAGCCAATCATGGATTGAACCCACTGGAAACTGTAAGCCAAGTAAACCTCTACTCCTGTAAACTATGGGTATAGTGTATTTGGTCCCAGCAACAGGATGTCTGACTAACATAATCTCCTATGTTTGTGTTTACCCTAGCCAAATCTGGACTGTCTGGTATAATCCCAGACCCTTAGTCCCAGGAGTTGTGCACAAGGCAACATCACCCTGTGGTGAAGAAGTTCCAGATCTTCTCTTTTGGAACCCCAAGTTCTCAAGATCCTTCCTGAGGAGCAAGCAGGTTAACCCTGAGCAGGCCTGCTGAGGTCTCCTGTGTCCCAGCAGAGTGAAGGTGGCACTTACCAAAGGGTAAATCACACTGGCCTAGGACACTTGGGAAAGCAAGAGCTCTGGATTCCTCTTCCCCGATGTTAGAAACATTCCAAAAATTCCCTCAGTTCCCCTGTTATGGCTGAACTAGGTACCAGGAGGGACAAAAAGGATTGAGTTTTCACATTTTGATCCCCGCTGGAAGAACCTGTAGGGCAAGTCCTCTGGCCTTGCAGAAATTTTCTAAGTTTTCCTAATCTAGTCTGTGCAGCAGTAGGGCAATCAAAAAATTTCTCCTGTGAGTCAGTATTAAATCTGAGTATTACGGCCCATGCTTAGATATCCCGCGAAAGCCTCATGTGGTCATAGATGCAGTGCCACACACAGACCTAGCAATAGTACTGGGGTTAGGTGTGGGATGCTGGAATCAAAGCTGTGTCAGTCAGCTCACTGGCCTGGCATGATTCTGGAAGTGGATTGTGGGAAGGCCCTCCTGGGTATGATCTCTACCCACAAAGAGGGCATGTAGGCTGGATATAACATAAGGGACAGAGGGTTGCTGTTTACTGCTTGCTGTGCCACTGCATTACTGTGTCCTGTTTGCTTTGCCATGGAGTACTACTCCTCTGCGATGCTCATCTGCCCGTCACCCCGCCTTGGACCCAGCCAATCATGAAATGAAACCTCTACAGACTGAGCTACATAAACATTTTCTCCTTTAACTTTGGGTATTGGGTATTTTGTCCCAGCAACAACAATAGTTACTAAGGCAAGTTGTATTCATGCTTCTCTACAAAATTCTGTAAAACCATTTTTATGGTTCAGTATCTTGATAACATGAAAGATATTTAAGAGATACTTATCGTCTATGAAGACCTAATAAATCATTCTATTAGCAAAGAAAACCAATCAGATCTACTTCAGGTAAGCCACTTCACCTCTCTGTCTTCACTGCTTGGTCTCAAATCTGAGGATACCAGAAGTTTTAACTAACGCTAAGAATAAAATGAAGTAAGTATGGACATTTGTTTTTGCTTTATAAGGGATATGATGTCTCCAATCCTGAGCACACAAGTGAGTGGATAATACATGATTTAACCCCAAAACAACTCTGCCAATTCAAGACTAATGGGACACAACCTCTAGAGAGGAGATTATTACCTTTCTGCCTTTCATGAGCAGTAGGGGTGGAAAAGTCAGGGGCAACTGCACATTTATCATAAGTAGACCAGATGACCAGGGAGAAAACTAGAAATAAACTTTCCTTTAGCATGGCTCTATAGAATTCAACTCAAAAAGTATAGGACATAGCTGTTCCCCCAAATTGTTTCCCACATTGTCTTACAACAATGTGAGATACTACTTCTCATTTCCAATGTGGAAGACATGGCAAGTGCAAAGTCCTGAGTTCAATCCCCAGTACCACAAAAAAAGAAAACTAATATCAGTAAAATGCAAAGATATTACCTAGCAATAGAGAACATAAAAGATTTCTGTTTGGTTCCTTTACTTGATCTTCTGATTGGATCAATAGACCTTCCTCCAGAGAGAGAAATGTGTTCACTTCAGCTCCTTTCAGTTGCAAATTAATACCCATCTGAGAAGCATCCAAGGTTTAGGAAGAATTTCTTTCTTTCTTTGTTATAGAATCTATTTTATTTTATTATTTTATTGTGTGTGTGTGTGTGTGTGTGTGTGTGTGTGTGTGTGTGTGTGTGTGGTACTGGGGATTGAACTCAGCACCTTGTGCTTGCCAGGCAGGCACTTATGCCGCTGCGCTATATTCCAGCCCTAGAATCTGTTTCTTAAGGGAGGGATTGTAAAGGTTCTGTGTGGTTGACTCATGAGGCAATGCAGGGATTAAGGCTATGTGATTAGTAAGGCAGTCCACTGACTGGCTTGGTACTAGTCCCAGCAGCCTAGATAAAGTATAAAAGGGGCAGAAAGACACTGTTAAGGTCGCTTGTTGCTTTTGCTACCTTGTGGACACCTTTAATTGTTCTCTGTTCTGCTGTCTGTCAAGCCATCTTACCTTGGAGCCAGCCAAGTACACACTGAAAGCTATATAAGCTATGAGCTAAGTAAGCCTTGCTCCATTTAACTCGGGTGTCAGGTATTTTGTCTGAAGTATGAGAGAAAAGTAACCGAAACCTCACGTGTGATACTCAGTCATGATAAGTCATCTGCTAAGAGCTGGCAGAAACAGAAATGTCACCCACTGCACTCTCTGGACTAACAGTAACCTGTCCTCAGTCAGAAAGTTCACTTGCACCGCAGGCCATGCAGTGCTCTTCCCTCTGTGTTCAGGGTATCTGCCCATCTTCGTTTTCCAAGTGGCTTCAGGCAAGAGGAAAATGGACTTATATCTTTATGGTGGAACCTGCATCTGCTACTCAGAGCCCAAGTTAAGCTTTCTCACACCTGGGTTTGGAAGGAAGGGTGTCATTCCCTCAATGGATCCATGAAAGAAGGTCCCAAGCTCCTGAGAAGACAGTACTCACTGTAAATGGCAAGAGGCTTATGGGTGTTGCATTTATAAGAACAATTTATTCTAAAACAAAGGAAAAGAGAACAATTTTTTTCTCAAGAAAGAATTCAACCTCCTGATTGCAATTTTTTTCTCTTCTTACTTTGCTTCTGAGAGCAGTGGCCCAGCATTACTGTCTCAGGCCAGTGGGACTTGAGCTCAACATAAAGACTGTGAAAGAAAGTATTGCTAATCAGCTGAAGGTCCTTTTGCCAGACTCAGAACAAAATCATAGATGGGCAAATTGCAGCTCTGCTAGGAGCTCTGGGTTTTCACAGCCAGTGGCCATCAGCCCTGTGTAGCTTCAGGCGCCTAGAACCCTCCAGCAGTGGGCCCCTGATTGCCAGTTACCTTTGCGAGTTACCTCTGCCCCTGCCACATGGTGCTACCAGTGGACACTGGTTAGTGCTGATCATGACTGGTCAATGCCACCAGTTACCGGCCCTGCCTGGCGCTGCACCTTATTGCTGCTGAATGCTGCCACCTGCTGATGCCACTTGGCACTGTCCGTGACTGCCACTGATCTTCACTGGCTGCTGGCCTCCTTTTTAGTCACTGGAGCTCTTCAGAGCCAACATGCCCTAGTATCTATGGCTTTATTTTAGCAAGAGCTTAGCTCACACTGCCAGGGATGCCAATCCAGTGTAGATTTACAAGACCTTGGGAGCTGACACTACCCAAGAAATAAACTATCAGCAGATTTACAAGACCACCAGAGCGAGGCTTCTTTTAGACAGAGTCGGTGATGCCGCACCAGGGGGTCAGACAGAATACCTTGCTCTTTCCACCTGGAGCAGCTGAGAGGAGTTCTGCCAGCACAGTCGGTGTCCAGATTCAAACCGCTGACTAGTCTGAATCCATACCTGCCAGTTGATCCACATTCAAGCCTTCTAATTCAAGCTTACTGATTGACCCAAATATAATCCTGTTGCTTAGTTAGAATGAAGGCTGCTGGGTTAGGGGAATAGTTTAGTGGTCTAAGTGCCTGCCTGGCAAGCACAAGGACCCAAGTTCCATTCCCCAGTACCACATGCTGTGCCAGCTCTATCCTGGCCCACCAAGCTGGCCACCAAAATGAGCATGGTGTCATAAATGTGTAGTCCCAGCACTGAGGAGTCTGAAACAAGAGGATCACTAAGAGTCCAAGCTGAGTAGCAAGATCCTGTGCCAAAAGAAGCTTGCTGCAGTCAGGGTAGACAGTGACCAGAGAAGTGTGAGGTGACAAGAACCACTGGAAAAAAAAAAAAAAAAAGAAGCACTGCAGCTGTCAGGACAGCAGTTCAGCAGAGGTAGGGAGCAGTGGTTGCTTGACTGATACCTGGTACTTCTCCACAGAATGGCAGGACTATTGCTTTGGGAGCACTCACCAGGCAGGCTTGCTATACTGATCATAGGTTATTGGGGCTAGGGCATGTTAAGTGTGGGCTCTGATTTCTGATTTCCTCCTGATGTATGTACGTCCCAGGAAAAATGGCTGGAGGTGGGAGAAGGGAGGAGGATGAGACTTTCACTGAGCTGTACCTTCTGTCGCCACTGCCCAGAGAGTGGCCTCCAAGTAACCTAAGGAGCAGTAAGGGGAGATGGAGGCATGTTGCCCCAGTCAATCTTCAGGGGTCTCAAGGCAGGTAGATGGAGACTGTGAGGAGGGGTGTGACAGCTGTCAAATGAACCATTTCCCTTCCTTGTCACAGGTAAAAGGAAAGAGCCTGAGTGATTCTTGTGTTTCAGGGAATGTTACTTTTTCCTAACTACTAAGAGCAAAATGACCTTGCTTAGTATTTTCTATAAATCTTTATGCACCTTTCCAGAAAATCACATCTCTCAAGAAGTGAAACATATCTTTAGCCTAGAAAGCTCAGGGTGCTGGGTTTTTCCTTTTCCGGTTCCCTTACCTCAGACTCCGTGATAGCGACTATTACAAAGCTAGATCCCTTTCTAGCTCTCAGCTATGTGCCTCACCCTTATTGCTTCGCTTTGGCGTGATCTGCAGCAGATGCCAAGTTCGAGGCCAGACTCCTCATGGGCGCTCTGCAACTTTCTGCAGTATTTAGTGATTGACAATGACCAAGAGCTATAGACTCTTCACATGAAACATTTTTATAAATTCCTTACTTTTTCAGTTTTCAGCCCTCTCAGTATCACAGAAAGCTTGAAGACCAGATGTAGAAAATGAAAAGAAGCTTTTTTGTAATGACATGTGATTTTATTAGACAAAAGTTGAAAAGATTATCAATATCTAATGCTGTCAAGCATGTGATGGCACCAAATATTTTATTTATAGACAAGATCTCTTTGTGCAGTCCAGGCTGGCCTTGAACTCATAAGCTTTCTGCCTCAGCCTCCCTGCCCAGCTTCAATCACCTCATTAGACTTTTTCTTTAATATTATATATATATATATATATATATATATATACATATATACATATATATACATATATATGTATATATATATAATATTAAAGAAATATATATAAAAATTTCTTTTATATTATGGCCGGCTCAGCTTGCCCTTGGGTTGGGGCTGGCAGAGCATGTGGTGCCAGGGATCAAAACATGGTCCCTGTGGTTGCCTAAGCTTGCCTAAGCAGATGCTTTAGACCACTGAGACATCTCCCTCGCTTTTAAAAACTGCTTTATAGACTTAAAAAATTTTTTTATATTATTATAAATTTGTGATGCATAGTAAAACATTCATGGGGGCCTGGCACATCCCCTTATCCCACCTTGTTCCTTTTACTTCCCCCTCTCCTAGCCCTTCTGTCTCCCCCTCCTCACATCCATTTCTTATCCTTTCAAGGAACCAACTGGATTGATTGGGCCTTTGTTTTCTTTTTTTTCCTCTCAATTTTACTCATTCATGCTCTGATTTTTATTATTTATTCCCTTCTGTTAGTTTCAGATTTGGGTTGGTCTTGTCCTTCTAGTTTAGCAGGAAATGCCCCTCCCTCCAGTATACTTCGATGTCGGTTAGTTGCCCTGGTAACCACCCGTTTACTTCAGTTTCTGCTACTTCTATTTTTTAGAAATGACTGGTCAGTCTGATATATATTGTAAGAACCAATCAAAGGCAGCCAAGTACGCTGCTTCTGTTACGTTCTGCTTGCAAACTCCATGTAAGCCCTGGATCATTTTGGGAATGATTCCAGTCAGTGCCCATCGACATAAATAAGCCTGCCTCCATATCCTGGGTGTCTTCTCTGTGTTTCTGTTTTCCGTAGCACTAGAACTTGAAGTGTATCATTAGGTTATTCATTTGAAATAGCTTTATTCCTTTATGTGCGCATTCACGCCTAGAAGTGTCTCCTTTAGAACTGCTTTCATTGCATCTCATTGGTTTTGGTTCGTTGGTCATTTGACTTTAGAAATTAAAAAAAAAAAAAAAAACTCCCAGATTTCTTTTTGTGATCCACTGATTATTTATAAATTCTTCATATCCACGTGTTTTCATAGCTTCTGCGGCAAGGGAGAAAACAAAGAAGTGAGCTATACCAGAAATAGGCTGGCCCGCAGGTCTGGTAAGCCACAGAGTGTAAGCACCAGCATTCAAGGAAGTTGTGTCCCCACGCCATGCATGCACATGTGCGCACATGCGTGCACACACACATGCCAACACACCCGGCTCTTGTCCTTATACCATCATTGGGGCCATAAAGGACTTATCTCCCCTCAGGAAGCAGTGAAGCCTGGTTAGACAAGTTTTCCCATGAATGGTGACGTCAGGGCCCTAGCAAGCTCAAACCGAGAGCTGACTTTTGTGGTTTCCCTTCAGATCTAGGCTGGGAGCCCCTCCCTTGGAATATTGAGGCTTGGGGCTAAACTAAAAAAGAGTAAAGCAAGACAAACATTAAAAATCAATGTGTACTGCACACCATTCTCAGTGTCCTTAACGTTGCTAAATTGTGCACTGAAAGATGATTTTATTAAACTTCAGATTTAAACCAGAGCCACTTTTGTCAGCCTTTAACCAAACATACAAATTAATAAAACTGACTGAGCTCAATAGCAAGAAATGGTCAACAAAGACCCCACCAGAGCTACACTGTGTGCAAAGGCTGATACAGCCCTCTACTCACAATAAATAAGTCCAGCCCCGTGGAGAAGGCAGCTTGGGAGTCATCCTGGGGGTGATCACAGGCAGGTTGGACTGGCTCAGGACATTGGCCTGAAGACCTTGGACCCAATTGTCCAGGACACAGATGAGTCCCAGGATGCATATGTTCTGGGGAACTGGGTCTCCTTCCGCTGTGGATCATGTCTGTGTGCACCGAGAAGCCTTGAGCCACCTTGCAGCCACTGCAACCTGTGTAGCTCGGGGTGACTAGAGGATGACTACCCTCCCCAAGAAGGGTAAGTTTCACATGCTCTCTGCCTGGGAGCAAGAAGCAGGGATGTGGCATAACATGAACAGAGGAACATGGGGGGCTCAGTGGTAGGAGCCCTACCTGGGTGAGGAAGTCAGGGTGGATGACAAGGTTGAGACCCAAGTGTGGGACAGCCAGACTTAGGAGTCCAAGCCTAGGGGCTAGTCCTGCCAGGAGCCCAGGGAAGGCTTGAATTGCAGGGAATTCACAGACCAGAACTTGGCCAAACCAGGCCCTTTGGACAAATTTGGGGACCTCCCTAATGTGACAGAGAGAGGTGGATGGGTCAGGGCCATCCTGCTGCCTATGGTGCCCTCCTGTGCCATTCATTCTACAACCCCTAGACTCTGATCCTGGTCTTCTGCCTGGCAGATGCCATATCTTAATCATCAACCAGGTATGGCTGGACCAAGAGCCTGTAAGTGGGAGAAGAAAGAGATAAAAACAAGAACCCAAGATGTCAGTTTCAAATATTTGAGGTAGGGTCTGTGACCTCCAGCCCAAGGCCCTAGCTTCCTGAGACCCCAACATCCCTTCCCATCCTATCGCTTCTGGTGCCCAGGCAAAGGTTCCTGCTTCCAACTCTCATTTTCACCTGCAGTAGACTCGATGTAATGCATTATCACCCTCTGGTGGTAATGTCTAGAATCCTCTTGCAACCCCAATACCTACATATTCTAGGAAGCACCTCTGTGCAGGTAGAGGCTTCTAAGCTCGCTTAAGGGCGTAGGTTAACTGGCTTTCTCAGAGAGCTAGAAAAGCAAGAGCTCTGAATTTATCTTTCCAGGTGTTATGGGGTCAAAGAAAGCCATTGAGAGCTTCTGCCGTGACTGAATTAGATGCGAGAAAGGAGCAGAATCCAAAGTGTTTGTTTTAATCTTATACCTGGCTGGGGAAGGCCCAGAGGAAGTCCTTTGGCCTTGGAGAAATAAAAGAATCAAAAAATGAAATCTCCTTCCAACCCAGAAAACTTCTTTTCAGGGGCAGGAGATGAAAACAACCACATGCATCACTGAGGTAATAAAACCAAGGGTGACACTCATCACAGGCAGCCACTAGGACATGGCAGCAACAGAACAAATGGCACCCTGTACCTCAGCCAGAACGCATGCCCATTCTACCCTCTCCAGACCAGGGACTGTCCTCATGGCGGAGACCATGGGTCTCACACTGTTCATCTGGATTCATGTGGGGTACATGCGCATCTGTGTTTGCCAAGTGGCCTTGGGCAAGAGGAAAATGAACTCTTAGCTCTGGGATAACAAGTTTTGCTATTTAGAATTAAGTTACGGGCCTCTTACCTCCATCAACCAGAATGCAGGTAAGAGCCACATAACCTAATTATGTGATATAATTTCACTCCTCTCCATCTCTGTGAAGTTCCTAGGTCCTTGAGAAGAAAGTCCTGGGTGTAAAGCTGGTAAGAGGCTTATTAGCTGTTGAGGTCTACATATATCTCACCGGGGCAGAAAGGGCATTTACAGTGATGAGCTTTCTAAATAAGGGAGACAGAGTTCAGGTCTTCCCTTTAAAAAAATTTTTTTTAACATGAAGACCTCAGCATTTTAGTTGTCATTTTCTATATACTTTGCTTCTAGAATAGTGCCTTGCACTCCTGTGTCAGACTCCTACACAAGCACAGCTGTGGCTGGAAATGTTTTCTTTCTTTTTTCTGTTCTTCCATCTTTGCTCTCTGCCTTCCCTTCTCCTCTTTCTCCTTTTGTCTTTTGCATCTTTTTTTTCCCTCCTCATCCATCTCCTCCTCCTTTTTTACTCTGTTAAGAGATCAAACCCAGGGCCTTTCCACATGCCATGTAAGTGCTCTACCACTGAGCAAAATGCCCAACCTTCTGATTTTCTCTTTTTCTTGGAACTGAAAACAATGAGCTTGCCTAGGATTTTGTGTAAATCTTCATGTTCCTTTGCAGAAAATTATACCTCAGTAGGTGTCATGGGAACTTTAAGACAGCTGAAGATGCTGAGCTGTTCACTTGCCCTGGCCCCTCACCTAGACTACTCACTGTCACACAGGCAGACTTGAATTATACAAGATTCAGACTACATCACACACCTTAATGTATTCACTTTGACACAACATTCAACACATGCCCAATTCCAGGCCCACCTCCCACAGGGCGGTGGGACTCAGCACATTATCCAGTGATTGACAGGGTATGAGAGCACAAGACTCTTCATCAGAGAGCATTTAGCAAATCATCTAGTTTTAAGGTTCTTCAGCTCCTGTAGTAAGATTACAAAAGCCTTTAAAATATAGAAAGTGGGGGCCCGGCAGGATGGCTCAGTGGTCTAAAGCGCCTGCAGGCAGCTGCAGGGACCATGGTTGGATCCCCGGCAACACATGCTGTGCCAGCCCTGCCCTCAGGGCAGGCTGAGCTAGCCATAAAAATAAATAAACAAACAAACAAAAGTTCTGAAACAAGAAAAAAAAATAAAATAAAATAACTCTTTTTTTTTTTTTTTTTTTTTTTTTTTTAGAATTTTTTCTAAAAAAAATTTTTTTTAAAAATCCCCGGCATGTGGTGCCGGGGATTGAACCAAGGTCCCTGCAGCCACCCAAGCTTTCCTAAGCGGGCGGTTTAGACCACTGAGCCATCCTGCCGGGCCCCAATAAAGTTCTTTAAGAAAAAAATAAAATAAAACAAAAACAAAAAAATATAGAGAAAGTGAATGTAGAAACATGGCTGGACCAAACCAGAACTTCACCAGGCGGGCAAATCTCACCTGAATGAGGCTGGCCTGTAGCTTTTTGAAACTATCAGTCATGAACATCAGAAGCCAGGAGAATCTAGAGGGTGAGACTGCCCCACGTCACATGTGGGTACTTGACAAAACACTGTCTCCGCTCGGGAATTCCCAACTTGGTGAAGCCCCCCTCCCGCCCACACATAAGCACTGTCCCCATCTCCATGTCACCACCAACCGAGCCCAGACAGGACTTCTGTTCCCTCAGGAGTCATCACATGCTGGTAAACCAAGGTTCTTTCACCCTTGTTTGTTTCAGGGCAAGGCTCTAGAACAGCTCTCCCCATCTTAAAATTGACTTCCAAGGTCCTCGATTTAGACCAAGACCTCCCATCCTGGGACACTAAGGGTCACGGTTAGGCTGAGAGCACTAAAGGATAAATGTTCGAGCCAGTGTTTCTTGAGCAACATTGTGAATGTTCTTAATGTTGTTGAGCTGTGCACTAAAAAGGGTTGAATTAGTAAATTCCAGCTTACGAACATCGTGGAAACTTCCAGAGCCAAATCAGAGTCACTTTTGTTAATCCCTAACCAAATAAATAAATTAATAAGAAAAGCCAAGTAGTTATGAGGAATTCAATGGGTGCATAATCAAGATACGTATGGGAGAGTCTGCTGGAGCTACCATGTGCACAAAACCAAGGCAAAACGTCCACAGCAAATACATCTGCAAGGATGTCTGTCTAATGACCATCAGTTCAAGCTGAGAGGGACACCACGTTGATCAGACCCATGAATCATGGGGATTTCAGTCCTTTGGCCAAGAGACACTGCTGAAAACACTTTAAGCAACCCCCCTTGTTCCTCCTTAACACCTTACTCTTGCCCTAATATCTTACCATGCCTTAACAATATCTGAATGCAAACTAAATTTACAATGCCATGCAAACTACATTGCAATCCTGTGCTATTCTCCATTACATATAATTAATAGAAGTTCTTTCTCTGCATACTGTTTTACCACCATAAAGAATAAAATTGTCGCAGTTAGCACCATTCCCAAGTTCTCCTGAAGACTCCGTTGCCATGGAGTAAGGCCCAAATGAGGTGGTGATGTGGCAGGACACATCAGGACCTGGCAAAGAGGTGCCAGTGTTCGCCAACTGGATGGAGGGCTGGCGCTGAAAAGAGGGACGGAAGTGACTGTGGCCCTCAGATCTGAGTCCTACCAGGCCAGCTGTGTCCTCTCAGGAGGTGAAATAACTTTGTGCAGGACAAGTTTAATTTGGTTTGTGTTAAGGTTTGGGTTTAGCTGTCTCCCCAAAGCCTCACGTAGTCATGGGCAGGGACTTCTAGATTTTGAGATTAACTCATGATCTGAAGGGACTATGGGTGTGGCCTGAAACAGGTAGCCTGAGGCAGAGACCTGAATGTAACATAGGAGAGACAGAAACGGACACTCTGTTACTGTTGTTGGCCGGTTACCGTGGTTGCTGTGCTGCCACCATCAACTGCCGCTCTCTGCCGTGCGCCAGCTTTTCTTGGAGTCAGCCAAGCATGCACTGAAATCTCCAGTAACTGTGAGCTAAATAAACCTTTCCTTCCTTCATTTTGGGTGCTGGGTGTTTGTCCCAGCAATGAGAGAAAAGTAACTGAGATAGATTGGAAAATGCATAGAATTGACATAAAACATCACTTAAAATCCATGAGAAAGTCGCTCGGTTTCCAGATGTGCTGCAGATGTTTTCTCTTGCCTTCCACTCTTGCCCATTGCCCATTGCCACAAAATGCACCTCTCTCTTTTCCTTCTCCGTCCTGGTTACTTTTCTCTCGTTGCTGGGACAAAATGCTAGACACCCAAAATGAAGGAAGGTCAGGCTTAGTCAGCTCCAGGTTGTGGAGGCTTCAGTCTGTACTCGGCTGGCTCCAAGGCAGAGTGGCGCAAGCAGCGGCAGCAGTGGCAGAGAGCGGGCCTCTCACCCTTCTTATATTGCATCCAGGCTATGCATCCCAGCGAGGGTACAGCCCTCACACCCATCATCTCAGCACTGAGTCATGAATGAATCACAAACTCTAGAAGTGCTCACCCCAGTAACTGCATGAGGCTTTAGGGGGACACCTAGACACAAACCATAACTCCTCCAGGAGCTTAATCAGAAATGTGGGTAGGAAATCAGACTATTTGCACTCTGGAGCCTTATCATAGCTACCGATTCATAACATATACTTTATATCATCCGTAGCACAAAGCCCTGAAGGCAGGGCACCTACATGTGGCTAGTGCTTACACATTAACCAGGACTCCTGACCAGCTACCATCATGGACCCATTGGGCGTGCTGTACCCTGGACCCTCTGCTCCCCTCTTTGGATTTCTGGTTCAACTTTCAACATTCAAGTGTTTTGTACTGAGAGCAACATAAACACACATGGACTCACTGCCCAGAGGTGATTTCCCTGCTCTCTCCTTCAGGATCAAAGATTCCTCAGGCGCAGCAGCTTCCATTAAAGGCCCTGGGGTCCAGCTGCTGTCCCACCTTCCGGTGCTTCATGAAGAAGCTGCAGGCAGCACAGGTTCTCATTTCTTCAACACTGACCTCTCCCAGTATCCTAGAAGTGGTTGCCACAATCCCACCTAGCATTGCTGACCATTTCCTCTTGCTTGCCCCCATTTGAGTCATTTAATTTCTTCCATCTTTGCCCAAAATGTACCTCCAGAGGGTCCAGGTCACGCTATCACTTTCATCTGGTTGAAATTATTGCTCGGTCTCTTGGGCCTCAGCTGGACCAAATGGCTCCTTTTATTAATTAATTTATTATTATTATTATTATTATTTTTTTTTTTTTGAGACAGGATCTCACTATGCAGTTCAGGCTGGCCTTGAGCTCACTTTTGTAGCCCAGGCTGGTCTCGAACTCACACTGATCCTCCTGCCTCAGCCTCCCAAGTGTTGGGATTACAGGCGTGCTCCACCACACCCGGCTAAATGGTTCCTTTTAAACATTGACCCAAGTCCTCTCTTCAAGCCACTCAGATCATGAGTGCGATTCGTTGGCATCCAACAATTTTGACTAAGAAGGAATAAGTACTTTTTGCTAGAAAAGTTCAGTTACAAGCCAAGCCTCTTGCCCCAGGGGTACACTTTGTTAGATCCCATCAGCCTTCCTAGGCCAATGGGCTTGCAATGAACACCCCGTTTACTTACGCCTGGGAGTTTCTCTCTTACCTTACTGCTGTACCGACAGGGGCTCTGCTGCCATTCCTCTGCTCTCACTTCCATTCTCCATGCTCAGGCACAGTGACACAAACACACAATCCTACACAAGGACACAAGCACCCCACATACTGTTCAGGTTGATCCCCAACTACAAGGATAGCAGGGGCTGGGGTGATAGCTCAGTCTAAGAGCTTCCCTGGCAATCACAAGGAACTGATTTAGATCCCCAGTCTGCATGCGATGTGGCCTAGAACCCTGGCACGCCATGCTGGCCACCAAAACGGGGCATGTGCATACACATTGTAATCCCAGAGCCGGAGAGGCTGAGACAGGAGGATCACTACAAGTCTGAATTGTGTAGCAAGACCTTGAAATCAATCAATCAATCAATCAATATTTAAAAGAATAGCAATACCCTCCATTGCTCTTGAAGTTGGGTCTGCACTGCCTACGATAGGTGACAGCCTAGCTTGGCCAATTCCCTGCTGCCCTCACGCACTCCTCCCATTCACTCCAGCAGCAGCCATATGAACTACCTTTCCTCCTGCCTCAGGGTCACCAGACCTCTCCTCACTGCCTGTGGAGCCCATCATTGCTTGGGTGTTGACCTAGGCAGCCCTCCCTGGGAAGCTTCCTTATCCTCTCTCCTCACAACCCAAGAACCTGCCTCCCTCCCCTTGTCACAGCAGGGAAACATCCACCTAGCTCCATGCCTGAGCAGGTCCTTCTCTGGAGGGCCTGGATTGAAACAACTCTGCCTTATCCTGAGTGCTCACTCAGACTCTGGACCACAGTAAGCATCACAAAATCCTCCACACTCCTGCTTCAGAAAACCACAAGAGGAGAAACCCAACACCTTCACTCCACTGAGGCTAGTAGGGCACATGGGTAGGTATGAGCCTGTTTTTAGAAGAAAAAGTGTCCGTTCTAAAGAGGAGACCTCCATGCAGAGGGATTGGCCTTCTTTTGTGTTCCTGTTTCAGCGAGGCACATGCTCAGGTAAAATGTGTAACAAGTGTCATGGTGCCAGCTCTGAGCCACCACAGGAGCCCACAGCAGCTGCCCACTGACTGGTGCCTATTGGCCAGACACCAGCACTGCTGGAGGCTGAAAACAACACCTATGACACACTAGGGGCCTCCACACAGTTGCCCAGGGGCTAAACAGAGGAACAAAGGAAGGACAGGGAGTGGAATAGAGGAACTAGCTAGGACCTGCTTCTGCTGAGCCAGAAGAAGCTGGGCAGAGAGGAGCAGAGCTATGAGGGAGTTTCTTACGGGGCCATGAAATGAGGCCACTTGCCATACTTAGAGAGCCCAAGTCAACTGCCACAGAACTGCCTCCTAGTACGTATGTGCTTGGGACCAGCGTGGGCCTGAGACAGGGCCACAAGCGCAGGAAAAATGCTGCAGCCTGGCGGTAACAGGAGAAGGGGCAGACTGCCTCCAAGGACAAGGACCCCTGTGTCAGCTCAAAACCTATTTCCACTTACAAGATCACAAAGTTTCCCCAAAGAGCTCCACAGTAAATAGACTTGTTATGGACCATATCCTTCAGCCTAGAGTTGATGATTAGCAAATGTCCTGGAATGAGCCAAGGAGACAGCACTATATCTGCTCCCCAACGGTAGGACAGGCCATACACAGCCTCCACTGAAAGCCAGTCAGAGGCTGAGGGCTGAGCCACCCTGGACGCTCTAGGCTCTGCAGTAGCAGGTAAGAGGACATATGTTGGGTCTGTGTCTACCCGTGATCCGGGGACTCTTTCAGATTGGGTCTGTTTTGTTGCTTGGCCCTTTTGTCATCTCAGCAGCCTAGACCTGCTGAGGGGAAAGAGGCTTTGTTGAAACTTCTACTTGGGATCACAGGATTTCTGCAGTGGATGGATTCTGGAGAGGTGCCAAAGGGCTGGTGCTGTGAGATCTGGCTGTCATGTCATCGTCCCAATGCTCCAAGATGCTCAGAGCACCTATAAATGAGTAACTAGTATGGAAACAAAGGAATTTCATTTACCAGTATTTGACATAAGATAGATCACAGATAGATAGATAGATAGATAGATAGATAGATAGATGGATGGATGATTGGATGGATGGTTGGATGGATGGATGAATGGATAGATAGATAGATAGATAGATAGATAGATAGATAGATAGATATAGATAGGTAGATAGATAGTTAGATAGATGATTGGATGGATGGATGGTTGGATGGATGGATGGATGAATGGATAGATAGATAGATAGATAGAGATAGATAGATAGATAGATAGATAGATAGATAGATAGATAGATAGATAGACAGATAGATAAAAACAGACAGGCATAATTTTTATTTGAGAATAGGTCTCACTGTACTTCAAGATGGCCTTAAAGTCACTACATAATCCAGTCTGATCTCAAACTCGTGGTGATCCTGCCTCAGCCTCCCAAGTGCTCTGATTACATGTCTTGTATACACCCTGCCTGGCTATAAAATATATTGAATCCTCAAAAGAACCCTGGTGCTACGTTCCTTTGCTCTACATATGAAGACATAGGCCCAGAAGGATTGAGCACCGTGACCAAGTCACACAGGTCAAGGGTTTCAATCAGCTCTCTAACCCTGGACCTTCTCTTTCTGGTGCCTTCTTCCTTGCCCCTGGATGACAGCTGCTGGGAACATCATTCCACAGCCTCCACCCTCTGTGGCAGCTCAGAGCCATGTGGACACTGACATGTTTTCTTCTTTCCTTTCCAGGGCTACAAGGGAAGCTACGCAGAGCTCGCTGAGGTTTAAGACACAGGAATCTCAACATGGCTCATTATCAGATTCGCAAGTATCGGGAGAGTGATAAAAAGACTGTCCAGGACTTGTTTGCCAGTGGCTTGTTGGAGTACATCCCTGCCACCTTCCGCTACACACTGACTCAACTCCGAACACTTCTGTTTGTGCTTGGGGTGCTCCTCTCCATATTCCTGGTCTCTGGTTCCTGGCTCCTGGTCATTGTGTCTAGCCTCATCCTGCTCATTCTCCTGTGGTTCCTTGCTGGGTATACCTGGAAGAAACATGTGAAAGAATGTTTGGCCACAAACCTGGTTGACATCACCAAATCTTACCTGAGTGTATGTGGCTCCTGTTTCTGGGTGGCAGAGTCTGAAGGAGAGGTGGTGGGTATCGTGTGTGCTCTGCTGGAGGAGAATCCCCCACCAGGGAAGAAGCAGCTGAGACTGCGTCATCTCTCTGTATCCCTGAAGCACCGAGGAGAAGGACTAGGCAAAGCCTTGATCAGGACCGTCCTCCAGTTTGCCCGGGACCAGGGCTGCCATGAAGTTGTCCTTTCTGTCAGTATGCTGCAGTATGCTGCCCTGGGCCTCTACCAGCACATGGGTTTCCAGAAGACTGGCCATTTCTACTATACCTGGTTCTCAAGGCTGAGGGGTACCCCTATGCTCCGTCTCACATACTGCTTCCCTTCTGCCCAGGGCGGAGGCCTGTGACCACTTGCCTTTGTATCATTCAGGATGTGATCAGCTCTGCTGCAGTAACAAGCAAACCCTGGCATCTCAGTGAGAAAAGCAATAAAAAATATATTGCTCGTGCACACCTGAGTCTACCTTTTTTGAGAGTGGGATGGTTCTGCCTTTCTGGGGTGGTTTTATATAGCTAACACCATAGTGCTATTAGATAAAAAATACACAAACAATGATAAAAATTTTATTTAACTTATGGCTCTACCAGCAATTTCTTTTTTAAAAAAATTTGATAGTACCATGAACAGAAAGAACCATGGTTAGTGAAGTTTAAAACTAAACACTTTTTAAAAGCTGTCAAATATGATACATCCCACAAAATACAAAAACAAAATTTCAATGATAACAAGCCAAAAACTCCTCTAGGAGTCTTTCTTTTTTTATTATCTGATGTCATTTTGCTCTTTATTGATATTTTGCATTTTGCATATAAGAGCAATCATGCAATATTACCTTGAGTATCTTTTTAATTTAACAGTATTGGCTCAAGGTATATCTATTTTTTTACAAATGACTCAAATTTATCTTTCTTTAGGACAAAGTAGAACTCCATCTTGTATAAATACCACATTTTCACTAGGCCTGTGGTACATCACGTGTAGAAGCAGGAGCATTGCTGAGTTTGAGGACAGCCTAGGCTACATAGTAAGTACAAGCCTGCACTATATTGAGGAACTCGGAGTGCAGATAACCTCTGAAGTTAAAAAAACAAATCTTTTAATTACTAGAGACTGAAATAAAAAAAAAACAGCTGAAGAAAGGCATAGAGGGAATCAGATCAGAAATAACCTCCAAAGTAAAAACAGTCATCTCTAAATTAATAGCGTCTGAAGTAGAAGAATATCTGCAGAAAGGTGAGCAGAAATGAGAGCAGAAATAATCCCTGAAGTAGAAAAAGAAAGGATAACTACAATGAAAGTCTTATTATTACATCTAAAGACTTTGATAAAAAATTAGAGGAGATTAGAAAAATGATGGAATCCTTGAATGAGCAATATAGGAAAGAAATAGATCGCATGAAACAGGTTCAAAGAGAGACACAGGAAAATAAAATCTCAATCACAAGCTGGCAATACCTTATGAACAAAAGGGAAGATAGCACTTCAGATCTTGAAGACAAAGTCACAGCTAGTGAAAAGGTAAAAAACAATCTCTTAAATACAACCAGGATGCAGCAAAAAGTAATTCATCATCTTCAAGATGATACAAAATGGAACAACGTGAAATTAATAGCAATCAATGAAAAGAAGGTGTCCATGAAAATGATATGAAAAGAATATGGGCAGGAGCAATAGCAGAAAACTTCCCAAATATGAGACAACAATTGGACACTCGGGTAACTGAAGCATACAGAACTCCATTTAACATTGACCCAACTAAAAACACAGCCAGACATGTAATACTCAGGATCCCAAAAATCCAGCAGCAAAAGAATATACTAAAAGTTCTTAGAGAAAAGAAACAGATCACATTTAAAGGAAAACCCATTAGAATAATGGCAGATTTCATTTCACAAACCATGAAGCCAAGAAAAGCATGGAGCAGAGTGCTTCAAGTCCTCCATGAAAACAAATTCCAGCCCACACTGCCATACCCCACAAATCTCTCTTTCATGGATGAGGAAGAAATGAAATACTTCCATGACAAGGACCAACTAAAAAATTTCATGATGTCAAAGCCAACCCTACACAGATTACTTAAAAATATTTTTGAGGGAGATCAAAATGACCGGATCTACAAAAGAGTCCAGAAAGAACCCACCAAATAGGGCAACCAATTAAACAGGAGAAAAAAAGAGTAAACAGTAGTAAGTAAAAGACATGTCAATCATAAGTCAATACATTTCAATCATAACTATCAATGTAAATGGACTCAATTCCCCAATTAAAAGAAATAGGCTGGCGTAGTGGATAAGGAAGCAAAATCCAACAATATTCTATATACAAGAAATACATATAACTCATAAAGAAACTCACAAGCTAGAGGTTAAAGGATGGAAAACAATACTACATGCCCCAGCACCCCCCCCCCCAAAAAAAGCACAGGTAACAATCCTATTTGTAGACAGTCTAATCTTCAAACCAAGACTGACCAAATGAAATAAGTAAGGCCACTACATACTGGCTAGGGGAAAAATTCAAGATGAAGAAGTAACACTCGTAAATCGGTATGCACCTAACATGGGAGCACCAAGTTATATAAGACAAATCTTAATGGACATGAAAAATACAATATCCAACACCACAATCTTAACAGGAGATCTTAATACCTCTTTATCCCAAAAAGATAGGTCAAGCAGACAAAAAATTAGCAAAGAAGTAGCAGAACTGAACCAGATCTTGGAACAACTGGACTTAGTGGGCATACACAGAGTGTTCCACCCAACCACTTCTGAATACACATTTTTTCAGCTGCATATGGGACATTTTCCAAAATTGGCCACATACATACTAGTGCACAGCTCATGCTTAAGTATATGCAAGAAAACAGAAATTGTACCATGTATATTATCTGGCCACAATGCAATCAATGTAGAAATTAATGACAAAAGAAATCACAAGAACCCCAGAAATACATGGAAGTTAAACAGCACCCTTCTCAGAAACCAGCGGGTTACAGGTGAAATTAAACAAGAAATTAAACAATATTTACAACTTAATGAAAATTCAAACACAGCCTACCAGAATTTATGAGATGCAATGAAAGCAGTTCTTAGAGGGAAACTTATAGCTTTTAACTCACACATTAAGAAAACAGAATGGGAGCAAATAAATACTCTTACACAGCACCTAAACTGACTAGAAAACGAAGAGCAAGCAAAACCCAAAGCTCAGAGATGGGAGGAAATTATAAAGATTAGAGCAGAAATGAACTCAATTGAGACAAAGAAAGCAATACAAAGAATTAATGAATCAAAAAGCTGCTTCTTTCAAAGATTAAATAAAATTGATAAGCCCCCAGCTAACCACATCAACAAGAGGAAAGAAAGGACTCAAATTCAAGCAATAAAGAATGAAAATGATGAAATTTCTACAGGCCCAGCACAGATTCAGAGGATCATTAATAGCTACTTTGAGAACCTTTACTCTCAAGGAATTAAAGACACAGATGAAATGGACAGATTCCTAGAAAGTTACAACCTAACAAAATTGAATCAAGAAGATATAAGAACTCTCAATAACCTAGTAATAGTCAATGAAATACAAAACATAAGAAAAAGTCTACTGACAAAGAAAAGTCCAGGTCCTGAAGGATTCATAGCTGAATCCTACAAAAAGTTTACAGAAGACATAATCCCAATACTCCGGAAAGTGTTCAATGAAATTGAAAAGGAAACAATCCTCCCAATATCATTCTTAGAGGCAAGGATTACACTGATGCCAACACCAGAAAGAGATGCAACTAAAAAAGAGAACTAAAGGCCAACTTCTCTCATGAACATAGATGCAAAAGTCCTCAGTAAAACCCCTACCAATGGAGTACAGCAAATCATCATGAAGATTATACACCATGACTAGATAAGATTAATCGTAGGGATGCAGGGATGTTTTAGTATACACAAATCTATCAATGTAATACACTATATCAATAGAGTCAAAACTAAAAATCACATGATGGTCTCAATTGATGCAGAAAAGGCTTTTGACAAAGTCTAACACTCATTCATGTTCACAGTACTACAGAAAATAGGAATAGAGGGCCTCTACCTCAATCTGATAAAAGCCATCTATGACCATGCAATGGACAACATAATTCTAAGTGGGGAAAAGCTGAAGTCTTTTACTCTCAGATCTGGTACAAAAATAATGATGTCCCGTATCGCCACTCTTATTCAATAGAGTTCGGGAATCATTACCTACAGCTATTAGACAATAGAGAGAAATAAAAGGAATAAGAATAGGTAAAGAAGAAGTTAAACTATAACTATTTGCAGATGATATGATAATCTACTTGGCAGTCCCAAAAAACTCCACCAAGAAGCTACTAGAATTAATATGCAAATTCAGTAACATAACAGGGTACAAAGTCAACACACAAAAATCAATAGCATTCTTCTACACCGATAACATACAAACTGAGAGAGAAATTAGAGGCACAACATCTTTCACAATAGCACCGGAAAAAAATGAAATACTTAGGAATTAGTTACTTTTCTCTCGTTGCTGGGAGAAATGCCCAACACCCAAAATAAAGGAAGGAATGTTTATTGAGCTCACAGTTACTGGAGGTTTCAGTCCATATTCGGCTGGCCCAAGGCTGAGTGGAACATGACAGGGAGCATCCAGTTCATGGCAGCGGAACAGCAACAAAATAGCGACAGAGGCAGCCAACCAAACAGGGCAGCAGAGCAACAGCAAGAGCTTGAGTCTGCCTCTCTGTCGCTCTTTATATTCCAATCAGGTTCTCTGCCTTAGGATATCCGCCCTAGACCGCGCCCATAGTCCCAGCCATACTCAGACCGATAATCCCATCAGTATTAAAACACATAATCCCAGGGATCATGGATCAAGTCTCAAACTCTAGATCAGTACTAAATCACATAATCCCAGTGACTCATGAGCCAAGTCACAATCTATTGAAGTCTCTGCCTCATGACTGCATGAGGCTTTAGAGGGACATCTAGACATAAACCATAACAAGAATTAACCTAACTAAAGAAGCAAAAGATCTATTCAGTGAAAACTACAGTACTCTGTCTGAATAAAGAGATCCTAGAGGATTTCAGAAAACGGAAAGATATTCCCTATTCCTAGATAGGAAGAACCAACATTGTGAAGATGGCCATACTCCCTAAATTGTTATACAGATTTAATGCAATCCCTATCAAAATACCATCAACATATCTCACAGACTTGGAGAAATCAATCCTAAAATGTATTTGGAACCAGAAAAGACCGAGAATTGCAAAGACAATCCTGGGCAACAAAGACAAGTCAGAAGGCATTACAATTCCTGACCTAAAGTTATACTACAAGCTTCCATGATAAAATCAGTATGGTTGCAATTGCAGAACATTTGACTGTGTATGCATCTGCTTCCTCTTAGTCCAATGAGAAGAATTTTCTTTTCTTTTCTTCTTTTTTTTCTTCTTAGCAACATCAGTAGGGAGGTGGGTCATGCCCACACACTGTGCTCTGTAGAACTATTGTGAGGACAATGTGCAATGTATCAACTTTAAAAAAAAAGAAAGGGGATAAAAGAAATAAAAGTAATGTTTATTGAAAGTGTTAATGTTTAATTGTTTTAATTGTTTGATCAATATTATATACCTATATCTATTAATCTAAACTGATCTGATGATGAAAATATGTAATATAACCATTGTTAAATTTAAACAATAAAAATATTAAATCATGAAAAAAAAGAATAAAATCAGTACGGTATTGGCAAAAAAAAATAGACCTGAGGATCAATGGAATAGATAAAGAAGATGCACAAGCAAATACAAACAAACTCAGCCACCTTATTTTTGACAAAAGGGCCAAAAATGTTCAGTGGAAGAAAGATAGCCTCTTTAACAAATGGTACTGGAAACCTGGCTATCCACATGTCAAAAACTAAAACTTGACCCAGGTCTATCACCATGCACTAAAGTAAAATCAAAATGGATTAAAGATCTAGATATTAAAAGAGAAACTCTAAATCTCCTAGAGGAGAATGTCAGAGCAAATCTTGAGAATGTTGGGGTGGGCAAAGAGTTCATGGACAAAAATCAAAATGCATGTTAAACACTTGAAAGAATCAACAAAGGGGACCTCCTCCAGCTCAGAAGATTTTTCATGTCAAAAGAAATTACCAAAGGGTGAAAAGACAACCCACAAATTTTGAAAAGATTTTAACTAATAAGTATGCAGACAAAGGTCTTCTATCTAGAATTTATGAACAACTAAAAAACATTAGTGTCCCAAAATTCAAAGATCCAAACCAGAAATGGGCATCTGAGATGAACACACACTTCTCAGAGAAAGAAATTCAGCAAGCCTATAAAGACATAAAGAAATGCTATACATTGCTAGAAATCAATCAACCAATAACAAATGTTAGAGAGGCTATGGGGAAAAAGAAACACTTCTCCACTACTGGTGGGAATGCAGACTGGTGTAACCATTATGGAAAGCAATGTGGAAGCTCCTTAGAAAACTAGAACTTGAAATTCCTTTTGATCCAGCTATCCCACTACTGGGAATTTTCCCAGAAGAAGTGAAAACATCATATGACAGACACATCTGTGCACCAATGTTCATAGCAGCATAATTTAGATAGCCAAATCAGGCAAACAACCAAAATGCCCATCATCTGAACAATGGTTGAAAATGATGTGGCATTTTCATAAAATGGAACAGTACTCAGCTATACAGAATGATAAACTAGAAGACTTCATATAGAAATGGGTGTATCGTGAACATATACTCATAAGTGAAATGAGCCAGACCTACATATGCAAATATCGTATAGTCTCCCTAGTGTAAGGACAGAAAAGAAGATAATTAATTAATTAATTAATTAATTTTGGGCAGTACCAGAAAAAAATAGTTATACAGCTAGATTCTTTTAGTTCCTTAAACAGAATATTTTGTGCTAATATTCTTTAGACAAGATATCATGCCTACACTTATATTATGACCTACACAAAGACAACAAAATGCAATGTATCATCTACTGTAATTGTCCTCACTACCTGATTTTGAACTCAGTTTCATTTTTTGTAAAAAAAAAATATTGTACATTTCTCCTCAATTTACCTCAAAAGCTTCCCCTTGCCCCATTCTCTCTGAAGAGTCTCAGACTTTGCCATGACATGAGAATTCTACAGTGCTGTTCCATTATTCCTACTTAGACTTAATTAAACTTTAAAAAAGTCAGGCCTCAGGATGATGCTATTTTGCCACCACAGTAAGTAGAAAGTGATCTCCAAGGTTGGTACCTCCTAGAGCCTCTCTACAGGATCATCTCTGTGCCACTGGGTCACATTTTTCTACTCCAGACTCCTCTGACTCATCTTCCATGGGCAGAAAGAGTGGTGAGCATACACACACACTTCACGCCAGGTATGTCTGTGGCCCTCCTTGTTTCTGGAACAGTCCCCACCACATGGCCTGCATGTGGATGTAGCGGTGCCCTAACTCCCTCCAAAAGCACGTTGGCTAGCCACCTTCCCCCAGATCTGTATGTTTCTTCTTTCTGTGTTCAAGCACTTATCCCTCTGCCTGAGAGGTCATCTGACTGTCCACTCAGGCCTGCTTCCTCCTCTCTGCCTCTCCTGGCTCTTCACAGCTGGGAAGGCATCCACCTCCATCCACACATTGATATCTAGAGAGGGGTTCCTTCCATGAAGACCCTGCATAGCTGCATCTCTGCCTCATCCTAAGGGTCCATCCACCGTTCCCTTTCCACACAGTAAGAATAGGGGCAATTCTGTACAGAAAGACTAAATATTTCTGTCCTACTGCTTCAAGAGGAGACAACCAATATCTTCATTGTTCTGCAAAGCTTTTCTACACAGATAGGATTGAGCACTGTTGAAAGGGAAGCATTTTTTCACAAAAGAGACTTCCTTGGAGGGGGAACAGTGCTTTGCTTTGCTTTGCCTTGCCTGTCTTAGTGAGGTCCATGCTCAGTTAAAATGTCTAAGAGTCTGACCGTGGTAACGTTGAGCCTCCACCTTGACCCATGGGATCCGCCCTCTGTCCTGCCATCTATGGGCTGGACATCAGCTCTGCACAAAGGACACATGTAGCACAACAGGGACATCCACATGGCTGCTGAGGACCTGAACAGAGGACAGAATGTTTATGGCTGCTGTTTCTGGGAGGTTGAGTCTACATCACAACTTGACGCTGCAAGAGGAGGTGCAGCTGGGAAGGACTTTGCTACTGAGCTGGGAGAGCTGGACGCTGCCCTGAGATAAAGAGAGCCCAGGGTGAGAAGCAGTTTCAGGGCTTCTGCCATGTATGTAGGGAACCACAGCAGAAAGTGCACAGGCTGAGTGTGTCACACGACAGGTGCTGAGGGCTGGATGAGGCAAGATGAAGATCCAGACCTCTCAGGAGGGTGAGGGCCTTGGAGCTGTTCCAGGCCCTGTGTCCTTCTGCCAATAATTCTCCAGGGATCAAAAGGTGAGACACAAAGATGAAGGCTGCCTATTCTGGCACCTTCCTGCTCCTGGACCTTGCTGTTCATGATTAAAAAGCATTCCTGAGCCAACCAAAGAGCTGCCACCCAGAAGTGGGGCAGCCCCTATGGTTTCTCCTCAGAGTCTGCTGGAAGCTGAAGGCTGCAGCCACTCTGCACACTCTTGGCTCTGTTGTATCAGGTAAGAGGACAGGGGTGCAAATTCAGGCCTCTCACTGTGGGCCCAAAGATCCAAAGGGTCTTGGGGAATCTCAAAATCGGTCCACTTTGGTACTTGGATCTTGTACATTTTCATCATCCAACATATTTATTACAAGACGAATGAGGTTTCTCTAACTCTCCTGCGATGTATGTAGGGAACCATGGTAGAGAGTGCACAGGGCTGAGTGTGTCACATGACAGGTGCTGATGCCTGGAAGGGGCAAGATGAGGACCCAGAGCTCTCATGAGGGTGAGGCCCTTGAGCTTTTCCAGGCCCTGTGCCCTTCTACCAATAATTCCCCAGGGATCAAAACATAAGACACAAAGAAAATACAGGATTCCTGCTATAGATAGATCCTAGGAAGGGACTGAAGGGCTATAGACAGGAGGTCTGGCTGCCTCATGTGTCATCTCAATGTATCAAGAGCTTCAAGAACCAGAAACGGTATAATGCAGTTGTGGTGAAAGAGAGCTTACATGTATGCACTTCATAGAACTTATTCTATTAAAGCCTCAAAAATTCTATACTGCAGGGTGTTTTTTCTCTCCTGTTCTTCACATGAACTTAGGCAGTCTCAGGGAGATTGAGACATGTCAAAGGTCACACGGCTAGAAATGGGAGAAACAACATTCCAGTAATGTGTTTCTTTCCCTCACTTTCTAGTAGTGGTGGGCTGCTTCCACTGGGGTGACAGCAGGACACATGCTGACCAAGGTATCCATGGTGCCTGGGTGCCCAGGAGCACTGGAGTACTCACACAGTTTCCTCTCTTCTGCAGGGCTTCAATAGAATCATACAGAGAGGTTGGCTGTGTCTCCAGGACTGTGAAATTTTAGACACAGAAACAGCACCAGGGCTCCTTATCACATTGGCACATACCAGGAGAGCGACCGAAAAACAGTCCTGGACTCTACTCCAGAGGCGTGGCTCAGCAAATCCCTGCCGTGTTCCACCACATGCTAATGCTGTCTGGGACCCTTCTGATTGAGCTCGGGGTGCCCCTCTCCCTACTCCTGTTCTCTGGCTCTTGGCTCTTGGCTGTCATACCCAGCCTCGCTCTGCTCCTCTTCTTCTGGTTCCTTGCTGCATAGACATCAAAGCAGATAACAGTCACGGCTCTGCTCACTGACCTGACTAGAAGACATCTCTGAAAAGTAGACATTTCCTACCGAGATCTCATACTAGTGTTAAAGATACCTACCATAAGCAATTTACAAGCCTCAACTCAGAAAACAAATAACCAACAGGGGGCCCGGTGGGATGGCTCAGTGGTCTAAAGCGCCTGCTTGGGAAAGCTTGAGCGGCTTCAGGGACCGTGGTTGAATCCCCAGCACCACATGCTGCGCCAGCCCTGCCCCTGGGGCGGGCTGAGCCAGCCATAAAAATGAGTGAATAAACAAACAAAGGTTCTGAAACAAGAAAAAAAATAAAATTTAAAAAAATTCTAAAAAAAAAAAAAACCAACAACAACACAATAGGAAATAGGTAAGCAACCCCAGGCTCCCAGCTTTGCCAGGAAAACCCAAGGGGTCACTGATGGGAAAGAAATTGACAGCCACCCAGCTGAACTTTCTCAGATGGTAGCAGAAATAGAAACAGGAAAAACAGAAAACGAAAGAACAAGAAAGCCAGAAATAATGACACAGATAAAGAAATGATGGCCATACTGAAGGAAACATTCAGTGAATCTAGAAGACATACAGATTTTAAAAACAGAAGACCTTAAGGAAGGGATGGATGGCTGGCGAGATGGCTCCGCAGTCTAAAGTGCCTGGTTAGGCAAGCTTAGGCAACCACAGGGATCTTGGTTTGATCTCAGGTTCCACATGCTGTGCCAGCCCTACTCCAAGGCAGACTGAGCCAGCCAGAGAAAGGCAGAGAGAGAGAGACAGAGAGAGAGAGAGAGAGAGAGAGAGAGAGAGGAGAGACAGAGACAGAGACAGAGAGACAGAGAGACAGAGATAAGGACAAGGACAGAGACAGAGACAGAGACAGACCATGAATGCCTAACATAGGAAAACTCGGAGTGCCATTAAAAAAAAAAAAAAAGATTCAAACAGATATACAGGAGATTAAAACTTCTACTAAGGGCCAGCCAGACAGCTCAGTAGACTAAAGCACCTGCTAAAGCAGACACAAGAGTCAGGGTTCGCTCCTCAGAGTGTGGGGGCATGCTGAGACAGGACAGAGACTAAGTGTGGTGGTGTATGCCTGCAATCCCAGCGCTTGGAGGGGTGAAAACAGGAGAATCACTATGACTCTGACACTGTACACCCTATACCAAATACATACAAAGGAACAAACAAAAAAAAGAATTTGATTGTATGAGACAGATTTAAAGAGAGATCCAGGAAATAAAAAATTTAACTCTTTCATTAAAAGTGCACGGGTCTGCATATCTTTTGACTTGGCCACAAACTCAGGATTTAAATAGGGAATTCAGTGAAAATAACTAAATATGGCTGTGAATACACTAACAAACATTCAGGAAAATAATGCAAAATAGTTTATTATATTATTTTAAATCAAAATAAGATGTAGGTGTTTCCTCCTACTGTGCTGAGGAAACAAAGAGAAGGAAAGGAAGGCCAGGGAGGACCTTGAGCTTAAGCTCCTTAGCCTCACTGTGAACATGCCTCGCCCCCTGGTTGGCCCCGGGAGTCCATAGGCCACCCGTTTCTTGTTTTCAAGTTCAGCACAGGTTGATTGAGCAGGTCTTTCTACCAGTCTTCTTATGAGTACTTAAGATGCAATAATGTAACAAAGAAACCCTCTGCTTGGTGGAGTATCCTAAAGAAAGATAAAAAGAAAATACATTCTGTAACATCTAGAGTCCTAGAATATAACAAGTTGGGTGCCAGGTAACAGTAAGGGAGTAGGCAGCACACCTTGGGGTGCGGTGCTCTCTTAGCTACTGTTTCTCTCCCTGCTGAGATAAAATAAACAGCAGGCAAAGTTAAAAGAGAAAAGAATTACTTAGCTTATTGCCAATTGGCTCCAAAGCAGGGTGCCACGGCAGTGGGGTATGACAGGAGAAATGGTTCACGGTGAGCAGGAGGCATCAAAGCAGCCAGCAGCAGAGAAGCAGGAAGCAACAAGCAACAGCGACCCTCTTGCATCCCTTATACAAGATCAGTGTAGTGACTGGTGTTGCAGGCTCCCATGATGATTTAGAAAATTCAATCCATGCTATCCATGTGCATGCACGTCCATGCCCGCACACCACAAACACACACACACACACACACACACACACACACACACACACACACACACACTAATTCAAGCTTACTCACATGTCAACAAGCTCCAAAGGCAATGTATTGGCAATTAAATTCTCAGTTCCCTGACCTATCTATACATTAGACTTCTATTGGTGACCTACAGAGTTCAGTGTGCAAGAATGCAGAAGGGGCACCTGCATGTTGGAAATCAGAAGGATCCAATCAAAAGTTAAAGGCCTGGAGCCCACGGTAGTGTCCTGTGTAGAAGAAGCTGAAGGATCTGGGTTGGAGGCTGAAAACTCTGCACTGGAAGGCTGGAGGGTCTACACTGGAAGCCAGGAGATGATGTCTAAGGTGAAGGTGAAGACAGGAGCTCCTCTGCAGAAAGAGAAGTAAGGCTTCCTTCTTGCTCTCCCTTTTATTCCATTATGGCGCTAAGCCTTTTGGTTGATGCCACTCACACCCAGGGTAGGTCTTTAGTCTTCAGTAGTTCCTTTCAGCCCTATCCAGAATGAAGCTGATTCAGTTTAGCTGGGCATTTCTTCAACTGACACAACCAGTTAGCTATCACAGTGGTACCCACAGCCCTCTCTGTCCCCTGACTCTGCCAGGCCTGGCTCACTTGTGCATCTCAAAACCCTGACCATCCATAGGCTACTTCCTCCCGCATTTGTACAGTTCCCATCAGGTGCCTGCTGCTTCCTGAGCTACGGTCCAGCTTTCCTCTGAATGATAGGTCTCCTGGGAGTCCCTCTGAGGACAGCCAAGGAGGACATCCAGCCTCCCCTGCTCTACTGCCAACACCTCTCCTTTCCCAGCAAGACCACTATCCATGGAGCAATTCCCAATAAACACAAAGCTAGACGGGGACGTGAAGGAAGCCCAGTTGGTTCCTGTTCTTTGAACTATTTATTCATTACAAGGGAGTTTCCTAATCCAAGACAGAAGCAGTCAGGATTCACTGGGGTCAGAGGTCAGAAGGACAAAGAGGTCTTTAGAAAGGGCCAGGATGGAAATACTATCACAGTAAGGAGATCAACCATCTGGGACATCCAGGCTCTACCTTGTCTGTGTAGGTGAATCTTGCAGGGACTGGGTCTTTCTTCCAGAAACCTCTCTCTGCCTTGCAGCCTGGTCTTTTCCTGCTCCAGTCCTTCATTCCCCTAGAGCCAGCTACTCTGCTCAGGCAGCCCTGTTGCTGGTCTTCAAACACACTAGTCTCATGCCCTGCAACATTCTTCTCCCCTCTCCTGCTCAGACATTCCAGCTCAGCACCTGCATTTTCAGGTGAGGAACAGAGAGAACAGGATTGGAAAAATAGCTTGTGAGCAGGAAGGAACCTTCTTCCTGCTTACACTGTGATCATCAATGGGATTTAGTCCATTCTTCCTCAGTGCAGGCCTGACACCAGCTGGTATAATTCCTGCAAGACTTTTACAAGGCAGAGTGGACCCAAAGCTTATTACACCCCATTATGGCTTGTGTCTAACTCTTCCCCTAAAGTCTCATCAAGTCCTGAGGCAGGCTGAAGTAGCTGTGCTTAGGCTACATGATGCTGGGATTAAGGACGTGATGCCGGGATTGATTCACAATGTCACGCTAGGATTCAGGGTGTGAGTACTGCCCATCTATCTCACTTATTTTTCTCTCAAATCTCCAACACTCAAAATGAGGAGAGAAAGATTATTTAGCTCACACTTACTGGAGGTTCAGTCCATACTCAGCTGGCTCCAAGGCTGAGCAGCACTTGGCAGAGGGCAGCCTTTCATGGTGGCAACAAAAGGCAAGACAGCAAAGGGAGGAGCAGCAGCTCAAGCAGCTGGCTTCTCCTCCCTCCTTATATTGTAAGGCAAATTCCCTGCCCCAGGGGAGGTGCAGTCCCCACACCCACAGTAATCAATCACAGACTCCAGCAGCCACCCCAGGACTGCAAGAGGCTTTAAGGGGACATCTGTAGACAAACCACAACACACTACCCTAACCTGTATAAGATAAAAGACAGAAAGAAGGCTGCTCTGGTGGCTGCTTCTGGCCGGCTCCCTGAGTCTCTGCTGTTTCATTCCTGGCAGCCTTGCTGCCTTCTGCCTGCCAAGAGCTGCCTGTCCTCTGCCATGCCCCTCTGCCATGCGCCCCTGCCTTGGAGCCAGCTACCTATGAACTGAAACCTCTACAAACAGTAAATCTTTCCTCCTTTCACTTTGGGTGTCAGGTATTTTGTCTCAGCAACAAGAAAGTAACTAAGACATGCCTGCAAAGACTAATATGCAGTGTGTAGTATTCACCTAGATAACTTCCTTCGGAGACAGCATGGTGACCAGCTTCCAGCAGTAGATGTGCAGGAGTGTCCTATGGGAGTCAAGACTCACTGCCCGGTGGCCACCTGTAAATCCAGGAGAAAGGGCCTGTCACTGGGACGTGTTCCTCTCTGTGCCTCAGACAAAATGCACCGTCTGTCTGCAGGCCTGTGGTGATTCTTCCTGAAGAATTCATGGCAGAACCTAAAAATGTTCTAGCATCCACCCTGTGAATTGGAGGAATGTACAAGTACAGATAAAGGGAAGACACATACTCCAGAGAGAGCTAGGATTTCAACTCTGCTCTATTGGACTCTAAAACCCATATATTATTCAGTATTCATATCTTGATTCTTGAGAACCTGGGATATAGGCATTCTCTCTCTATCTTTCAAATATAAATTTAAAAATCCAAATAGAGTTTCTTAGAAAAGGTCAGTACCATACAGGAAGAGAATCTGAAGCTAAAGCTTTCTAGCTTCCTGGTCAATTGCCTCATCCTATTTCTTAGGCTCATCATAATATACAAGTTGTTTATCTGTTGCTTAGTCATTGACCAGGGAGCTACAGGTACTGAGACATTTCAGATTCACAAGTGAACCAAAGAAGAAATAATCCCTGCTTTCCCTGGCTTTTTGTTATCACAGACATTTTGAAGACCTGACACAGAAAATAAAACCAGAAGTTTAGATCAACCATGATAGCACCATCACCAGGAGAATGGGATCTCATCAGAAATAGGCATGCCTACAGCTCTTGGAAAATACCACCATGAAGTTCAGGATTTAGGAAGGTCTAAAAAAACTCACAGTGTTATGTTGTGACACTGACCTCAA
>PVJA010023636.1:0-32673 GCA_004027025.1 Myocastor coypus | reverse complement strand
TTTGCTCTCGAATCTATTTTAAGAAGGTAAAATACAAAATGCCAAGGAAATGCTAGTTTTTAGTTAAATATTATTCTGTGCATGTATGCATCGCCTGTAGTAGGAATACCTGGAGTGTTTAAGTTTGTTTCCTGCTTTCACAGGTAATTGACTCAGACATTTAGGCCTGGAGATGCTGATTTTTCAGTTATTACTTTGCCTTTTAAATAAGCGCCAGAGGTTTGAGACCCAGGTCCCATAGACTACCTAGCATATAGTATAAGTGGGTTACAATACATGTTGAACAGGACCTATTAAAGTTGGCTCACTCCAGTGACCTTTTCAGTATCACCTAGTATAAAGATGTGAGCAGAGAACCTAGCACGGCCAGCACTGTACAATTAAAGGTGATAATATTGGTTGTGGCTGAAATTGAAACAGTCTATGGCCTTTTTAACTAGAACAGAGACTTAATAAAGGAGCATTGTTCTCTGAGACTTTAAGCACACTGTCTTTCAGAGAAAAATCTTTTAACCATGACTGGCACAGTCAGAAAATAACTAGGAAACGGTCTGGTCTTCTTGGTTCAGCAGTAGATGGTGAGAGTATGGTTGAATTCACAGGAGAATCCTCCCATTGGAGGCTGGCAGTACCGTTAACCGACCAGTACTACACAGGGAGAAAAACATGCTGTGTACAGGAGGGCAGGCCCGAAAATAGAAATTTAACGTTTGACATTACCAGATGTATAAGACGTGCTGTGCATCTGAGTTTGGTGCTTTGCTTTAACTCAGATCAGCTGAAAGCAGGGCACATGCTGAGTGTGTGTGAGAAAGCATTTCATTGCTGACTCTAACTCTGGACTAGACTTCTGAGGAAGCTCACAAGTTTCCATCTCCTACTCATACAGAGCTTGATTTGTTCCTTCAGATCTCCTTTGACCCATTTATGGTTCTTAAAGCCTTCACTCCACAGTTTCACCTCCAGATTAATACTGTTTTTTTTTTTTTTTGCATTTATTGGTTGGATATTAGATCCGTCTCACCAAATGTAAATGGAGGTTCTCATTGGGGGTGGTATGATCCCTCCGCTGTAGTGCTTGGAAATGTATGGGGACATTCGTGATGGTCATGATGATGATAAGGTGGTATACGTTAGCATTGAATGCCCTGAAGGTGTGGAACACTAAGTCTGTGTCATTACTTCTGACAGTCCTACAAAATGAAGGACTGTCTGGTCTAGAATGCTCATGGTACCTCCAGTGGGGAACACTTGAGCTCTTAAGGTTTGTCTGTGTCTTGTCCAGTTCCTCTTTCATAATAGAACAGATGTTTAATACATAATCTCTATAGTTTATTGGATATAATGCGAACCTTTTATGCAAGGAAAATAAACACATGGGTAAAATTCTGGATCACTTTCGTGGTCTGACAGCAATGATTTCCCTACTCTTGGGCTGTGTCTTACAGCTTCAGCCTTCCCAGTGGTGAAACTGAGATATGAGCTAACACTTGCTGCAGTACCATCAGGAAACAGCTTATGTTTTAAAAAATGTTACAACATTTTGTGCCTCTTATATAGTGGTTTTGTGAAGATAAACAGGCCAGTACTGTGTAAATTGGTGTTAACATCATGAGATAGGGTACAGAACACGACCATTTAGTGTACCCACCAGCCTATGGAATTGCACCTAGCGTAGGTCCGTTTGTATTTTGCTGGCACATGTTCCAGACTCCCAACCATTTTGGAGAAAGTCGCCTCTTCACTCAAGTACCAGAAAACTGTGGAGAAGAAAACAGGTTTGAACTAAGGATTAAGGAAGGTCAGTAAAAAGTTCAGGGACATTTGTTAATTCATTTGTCATTCAGTTGGCAACAAGACAGATAAAAACCAAGGAACAACAAAGGCTGTAGGGCCGGCAAGATGGTTCAGCAGTCTAAAGTGCTTGTTTAGGCAAGCTTAGGCAACCACAGGGACTGCGATTCGATCCCTGGCACCACATGGTGTGCCGGCCCAACCTCCAGGGTAGGCTGAGCCGGCCATAATATTAAAACAAAACAAAACAAAACAAAACAAAAAACTGTAGGTGTTATATCAAACCATACAACTTGTTCAACTAAAAATGTCTAGAGTTTGGGTATCTGTATTTTGAAAACCAAAGTACAAACAACAGAGGCAGTGGTAAAATTCAGCCAAGGTAGGTTGAAAGAAATGCAAATGCTGATGTGAGTCAGGTTTTTTCTTTTTTAAAACCCCTTACAAGGTCTCTTGTGACCAAATGTGAGACAATGTGTTGACCCTTTGACTCCTGAGCTTATTTCTAGGAGAAATTCTAAGGAAATACTTAAAGAAATATACTTAGAGGTGTAGCTCTGATGGTGTACCGTGAGCACCACTTGAATTACATTGGAGGCCACCCAGTTGGCTCCCAAAATAGATCATAGTTGGTGCAGTTGAATATTTTATAACTATGACAGTGATGTTGTGAAAAACACTGGCATGAGACAAAAATGTATGCAAAATGTGCTATAGTGAAACATAGCAGATGAGCATTTTAATAAAGAAACCACATGAATTTGGGAGAGTTAAAGGCATTAATCAAAATGTTTGCTTGATTTATCTTCAAGTGTTTTCCTTAGGATTTAATATAATGTTTTCCATGAGTGTATATAATATTTTGTTACTGATTTAATGCAATAAATAAAACATAATCTTATATATTAAAAGACACCTTGTCTGGGCCAGTGAGATAGTTCAGTGGTTTAAAGAGCCTGCTTAGGAAAGCTTAGGCAACTGCAGGGACCATGGTTAGATCCCCAGCACCACATGCTGTGCCAGCCCCAACCCCCAGGGCAGGCTGAGCTGGCCATAACTAAAAAAAAAAAAAAAGATACTGTGTCAACATTTTACTTTAAATGTTCTTGATGAACTGTCTCATTGCTATTTCTTTCTCATTAAAATTGTTTTATTTTCATTGTTTTTTACAATAATATATTGCATCTTGTCTTCATCATATTTATTCGGAGTACAAGATGCAGACATTGTTTCTTTTCTAAACATTGCTAGTACAGATCTTTTTTATCATTGCACAAAGAGAAAGTAGCTGTATATAGAGTCCAATAGTTCATAATAGTAGTGGATTATCAGCTCACCTGGCATTATCAGAAGCTGTTGACTTGAGCCTTTTTTACAAGTCAACATATTAATGTGGCTTTCCTTTTTATACCTCGTAATTAGGCATTTCTGCTGGATGGTTAAGACTGAAAAAAAGCAAGAACTATATTACAAAAAAATGTAACTTTTGTAACTGACAAAGTCAGTCAGGTCCCCTGAGGATTTACTGTGAAACCATGTACTGCGGTTTGCAGGACTTTTGTCAGAGTCAGCCATGTGGATGAATCACAGCCATTGTTTGACCAATTTGCTCTCTGTGGAAGTCTGAGAGAATGTTAGGCACACTGTATATCATCAAGCCCTTTACTCTGCAGCCCCATAATCTCCTTGAACTGAAAATTTGGGACACCACTGAGTTATAGGTCATTGTAGTACAAGTTCTTTTATATCCTGTGTCCTCATTGACCTTAAAGAGCTAGAGCCAAAATATTGGCTATCCTTTTTTTGTGGCACTGTGGAATGAACTCAGGCCCTTGCGCTTGCCAGGCAAGCACTTATTCTACTGAGTGATCTCCCCAGCCCCAATATTGGCTATCCTTGAGGCCCTACTTTTTCTCTAGTTGCTCATTCTGCCAACTTAAGTTGTTAACCCTCTAGAAGAGAAGCTTAATGATATAATTCCATATAACATAGGCACTTGAGCTTAACATTATTATCTTTCTGAATATCAAATGCCTTTAACATAACATGAAACAAATATTTTCCATCAATTGTTGATATTCTAAACTTTAAATCCCTGTGGAAAAAACCCCATAATTGTACATCGTTGCACAGAGATTTAGGAACTTAACCATTTACACAATTGTAGCGGCACACTTCTGTAGCCTTTTTTCCTTGTCTCATATTCTCTTGTATTACTCCTTTCTTTCTCTTTCTTTCTTTCTTTCTTTCTAACATTTACTTCACAGCTAGTATAGCAATAATTGATGTGATATCAGAGGTAGTGGCTAAGTAGAAGACCAGAGTGATAGCTATTCCAAGCGTGGCTTTAGTATTACACATTGCTATCCTCAGTGTATTTGCTTAGTTCACAGATATCAGTATATATAGTTAGTTAGTCAGGGTGCAAATTCTACCAATTACACGCTACCTTCAAGAACCTGTTGGGAGATTTTTAGGACCATTGACTTAACCATCTTTTTTATATAAATGCATGGTTTTGCCCCTACCATGTTTCCTAATTTTTCTCCTCGCTCTCTCTTCATTGTTTGGTCCTTAAATTTTCACTTTCCATTAAACTATATTATACCTTTTCATTTTTATTTCTTCTTTTGAGTTCTTATGTTAGGGAGACTATATGATATTTACACATGTAGGTCTAGTTTATTTCACTTATGAGTATATGTTGAAGATACATCCACTTTTATATGAAGGCTTTGAGTTTATCATTTTTTATAGTTGAGTAATAAGTACTCCATTGTATAAAAACTCTGTATCTTTTTCATCCATTCTTTTTTTTTTCCAAGTCATAACCAGTTTTATTGCAAAAGGACCCTGTACACATTTATCAATTCTAGTACCTTAATAGCTACCCAACAATTCATTAACATACAGAAACATGCATCATGAGAAGCAAGAAGTATCACCCATCCCTTCTGCATATTAGCAACTTGTCACTCCTGAGCAACAGTGCTCACATCACTAAGGTCTGTGAACAGTCACTTTTCGCATTCATCCTGAGTGAAAGATGGAATGACTTAAGTACAAATGCAACATATTATAAACAATTTCATACAAAAAAGTCACAAATTAAACCAAAGTATTTTACAGAATTTACTACAAAATGCCATAAAAATTGCCTTCACTTAAGCTCTTTCTCCCCGTATCCGGCGGGCCAACTGGATGTCTTTGGGCATGATGCTGACTCTCTTAGCATGGATGGCACACAGATTGGTATCTTCAAATAAGCCCACCAAGTATGCTTCACTAGCCTCCTGAAGGGCACCAATGGCTGCACTCTGAAACCTCAAGTCGGTTTTGAAATCCTGAGCAATCTCTCTCACCAACTTCTGGAAAGGCAGCTTCCGAATGAGAAGCTTGGTCGATTTCTGGTAATGACGAATCTCTAAGCGCCACGGTACCAGGCCTGTAGCGATGAGGTTTCTTCACCCCGCCAGTAGAGGGGGCACTTTTCCTGGCAGCTTTAGTGGCCAGCTGTTTTCGGGGGGCTTTCCAACCAGTGGACTTACGAGCATTTTCATCCATTCTTTAGGCAGGGGGCATTTTGGTTGTTTCTAAGATTTGGCTGTCACAAATTGTGCTACTATAAACATAGGTGCACAAATATCACTGTAGTATGATGTTTTTTAGTTATTCTGGGAAAATACCCAGAAGAGAAATATCTGGATGAATGGGAAATATAGTCCTAAATTTTGAAGAGTCCACAATGATTTTCATAATAATTGTACCAGTCTGCACTCCCACCAACAGTGGAGAAGGGTTCCTTTATTCCCACAGCCTGTCCAACATTTGTTGTGGTTGATTTCTTTATGATAGCCAATCTTTCTGGGATAAGATGGTATCTTATCTCAGATACCCATTTCTAGATTGGGTCTTTAAATTTTGGGGCCCTAATGCTTTTTAGTTCTTTATAAATTCTAGATGGAAGACTTCTGTCTGAGTACTTTTTAAAAGTTAAGGGTTTTTTTTTTAATTTGTTTGTTCTTTTTTCACTTTGTTGATAACTTCTTTTGACACGCAAAATTTCTCAATAAGAGGAGGTCCCAGCTGTTAATTCTTTCAAATATTACACGTGCAGTTTGAGTTTTGTCCATGAACTGCTTGCCTAGCCCAATGTCTTCAGGATTTCCTCCTACTTCCTGTTCTAGGTGATTTAGTGTTTCTGTTTTAATATTTAGATCTTTCATCTATTTTGACTTTAGAACATGGTGATAGACCTGGGTCAAGTTTTAGTTTCTGGCACATAGAGATCCAGATTTTTCAGCACCATTTGTTAAAGAAGCTATCTTCCAGTAAACATGTTTGGCCTCTTTGTTGAAGATAAGGTGGCTGAGTGTGTTTCTAGTTGCTTTTGCATCTCCTAATCTATTCCATTGATCCCCAGATCTTTTTTTTTTTTTTTTTTTGCTAATACATGCTGATTTTATCGCAGTAGCTTTGTAGTATAGTTTTAACCTGGAATTGTAATGCCTCCTGCCTTGCCTTTGTTGTCCAGGACTGTCTTCGCTATTCTAGGTCTTTTCTGGTTCCAAATAAATTTTAGGAATGATTTCTGTAGATCTGTTGAGGTATGTTGGCAGTATTTTCATAGGGATTGTATAACAATTGTATAACAATTGTATAACAATCTGTATAACAATTTAGGGGGTACGGCCATCTTCACAATGTTGGTTCTTCCTATCCAGGAGCAGGAAATATCTTTCCATCTTCTGAAATCCTCTGTGATCTCTTTTTTGAGTACTATAATTTTTCATTGAAGAGCTCTTTTACTTCTTTAGTTAGATTAATTATTATGTATTCATTTTCCCCATTGCTATTGTAAAAGATATTGTTTCTTTAATTTCCCTCTTAGTGTGATTGTTATCTGTGTAGAGGAATGCTGTTGACTTTTGGGTAATGACTTTGTGCCCTGCTATGTTATTGAATTTGTGTATTAATTCAAGGAACTTCTTGGTTGAATGTTTGGGTCTTCCAAATAGAGTATCATGTCATCCGCAAATATTGATAGTTTAACTTCTACTTTTCGTATTCTTGTACCTCTTATTTCACTCTGTTGTCTAATGGCTATAGCTAATTATTCCAGAACTATATTGTATAGGAATGGTGATAGAGGATATCCTTGTCTTGTACCAAATCTGAGAGTAAAAGACTTTAGTATTTTTCCAGTTAGAATTATGTTAGTCATTGAATTATCATAAATGGCTTTTATCAGATTGAGGTAGAGGCTATCCCAATTTTCTGTAGGACTTTGAATAGGAATGAAAGGTGGACTTTTTCAAAAACCTTTTCTGCATCAATTGAGACGATCATGTGATTTTTGCCTTTGGCTTTATTGATATAGTGTATTAAATTTATAGATTTGCATATGTTGAACCTGGTCGTGGTATATAATCTTCTTGATGATTTCCTATATTCTATTTGCAAGGATTTTATTTAGGATTTTTGCATCTATGCTCACGAGAGAGATTGGCCTTCAGTTCTCTTTTTTAGTTGCATCTTTCTCTGCTGTTGGTATCAGTATAATGCTTGCCTCCAGGAATGATTTTGGGAAGGTTGTTTCCTTTTCAATTTCATTGAAGAGTGTGAGGAGTATTGAGATTATATCTTCTATAAATTTCTTGCAGAATTCAGTGGTGAATCTGTTAGGACCTGGACTTTTCTTCGTTGGTAGGTTTTTTATTACATTTTGTATTTCATTGGTGGTTATTGGGTTGCTAAACATTCTTATATCTTCTTGATTCAGTTTTGGTAATTTGTACCTTTGTACAAATCTGTCCATTTTATCAGTGTCTTCAGTTCTGTGAGAGTAAAGATTCTCAAAGTAGCTACTAATGATCTTCTGAATCTCCACTGGGTCTGTGGTAATTGCCTCCTTTTCATTCTTTATTGCTTGAATTTGAGTTTTTTCTTTCCTCTTTTTGATAAGGTTAGCTTAGCTAGGGGCTTTTTAATTTTATTTACTTTTTCAAAGAACCAGCTTTTTGAGTTGTTACTTCTTTGTATTGTTTTCTTTGTCTTGATTGAATTAATTTGTGCTCTAATCTTTATAATTTCCTCCTGCCTTTGGCTTTGGGTTTGGTTTGTTCTTCCTTTTCTAGATGATCAAGGTGAAGCAGTAGGTATTTAGTTGTTCCTGTTCTGTTTTCTTAATGTGTGAGTTCAAAGCTATAAATTTCCCTCTAAGAACTGCTTTCATTGCATTCCATAAATTCCAACATAATGTGTTTGAATTTTCATTAAATTGTAGATACTGTTTAATTTCATCTGTAACCTATTTGTTTGCTGAGGAGGGTGCTGTTTAATTTCCACATGTTTATGGGATTTTTATGGTTTCTTTTGTCATTTATTTCCAATTTCATTGCACTGTGGTCAGATAATATGCATGGGAGAATTTCTGAGTCTTTTTGTATATACTTAAGTGTGATCTATGGATTAGTATGTGGTCTATTTTAGAAAATGTGCCATGTGGAGCTGAAAAAAATGTGTATACAGAAGTGGCTTTGTGAACACTCTGTATATGTCCACTAAGTCCATTTGTTCCAAGTACTGGTTCAGTTCTGTTACTTCTTTTGTAAATTTTTTGTCTCCTAGCTTTCTTTCTTATATACCTGGGTGCTCCATGCATACATATTTATGAGTGTTATCTCTTCCTCTCGAATTTTTCCCAAAGCCAGTATGTAGTGGACTTCTTTATCTCCTTTGATCATTCTTGGTGTGAAATTGAGACTGTCTGAGAATAAGATTGCTACCACTGATTTGTTCTGAGGTGCTGGGGCATGTAGTATTGTTTTCCATGCTTTGACTTTCAGCCTATGAATTTTTTTATGAGTGTGTTTCTTGCAGATAGACTATTGTTGGATTTTGCTTCCTTGTCCACTGTGTCAGTCTGTTTCTTTTAATTGGTGAATTGAGACCATTTACATTGATGGCTATAATTGAGATGTATTGACACATGCTTGCCATGTTATTTACCTGATGTTGGTTACCCCTTTATTTCCTCTGTTTGATTGTTTGCCCTGTTCGGTGGATTCTTTCCATTCTCATTCGTGGAGTTCTGGTCATTTTGGTCCCTCTCTAGAATACCTTTTAGTAGTCTGTGCAGGGTGGCTTTGTCATCATGAAATTCTTTAATTGTTCTTTGTGGGGGCCCGGCGGGATGGCTCAGTGGTCTGAAGTGCCTGCTTAGGAAAGCTTAGGTGGCTGCAGGGACCGCTGTTCCAGGTTCGATCCCCGGCACCACATGCTGCACCAGCCCTGCCCTCAGGGCAGGCTGAGCCATCCATAAAAATAAATAAACAAAAGTTATGAAAGAAGAAAAAAATAAAATAAATAAATAAAATAAAAAATTATTAAAAAAATTGTTCTTTGTCATGGAGGTATTTTATTCTTCATCAAACTTGAAAGAGAGTTTTGCAAGGTATAGCAGCTGGACTGGAATTTGTTTTTATGAAGGACTTGAAGTACTCTGCTCCATGCTCTTCTTGACTTCATGGTTTGTGAAAAGAAATCTGCTGTTATTCTGGTGGGTTTTCCTTTAAATGCGATCTGTGTCTTTTCTCTAGTGGCTTTCAGCATGTTATTCTTCTGCTGGATTTCTGGGATCTTCAGTTATTATATGTCTGGGTGTGTTTTTAATTGAGTTGATGTTATTTGGAGTTCTGTGTGCTTCAGTTGACTGTATTTCAAATTGTTTCACCATATTTGAAAAGTTTTCTGCTATTCTGCCCACAGTCTTTTTATATGATTTGTATTGACTCCTTTCTTGTGGGTGCCTATTAACCTCACCTTGTTCATCATCTTGTAGATGGTGGTTTTTTTTCCTGCATCCTAGTTGTTTTTAAGAGATGCCCTCTTACCTTTTCACTAGCTGCAACAGTGTCTTCAAGATCTGAATTCATTCAGACGGCTTTTCCAGCTTTTGAGTTCCTGTGTATCTTTTTGAATCTGCATCATGTGACCTGTTTCTTCCCTATATTGCTCATTGAGGGAATCTATCATTTTTCTAATCTCTTCTAATTTTTTATCATCTTTTTCAGAAGCCGTTATTAGTTCTTTCATTATGGCTATTCTTCCTTTTTTGCTTCAGAAATTATTTCTGATCTGATTTCCTCTCTACCATTCTGCAGTTATCTCTGCTTCAGATGCTATTAATTCAGATTTTTTTTTTTTTACTTTAGAGATTATTTCTGATCTGGTCTCCTCTATACCTATCTGCAGATGTTTCTTTACTTCAGATTGTTGTAATGTTCTTATCTGTCAGATGTTTCTTTACTTCAGATTGTTGTAATGTTCTTATCTGTCGGTGCTGAGAGAAACGATGAGAAGACCTGATGAAGGTAGCTCAGAGGACTCACTGAGACTTGTCTGTCTCAATGTAAGCCTGACCCACAGGAGGATCTTACTTTTATTGAGTACTCAAGGACAGGCTAAGGAATTTGCATAACTGCTTTGGAGACTACAGACTAGAGATCACTACCTCTTTTACCATTTGCCTAACATTAGGTTAGTACAAATGCTAACTGAAAACATTCCAAGCAGGGGAGGAGACAACCAATAACATCCCAAGCAAAAGAAGAGACAACAATCAAGAATCCATTAGAATAAATGGTTATCTGCCTCCTTGAATCCCTGGTTTGGGGAATCCCCAAGTAACCCACTACAGCTGTCCCTGAGCTTTGTTTATTATTCTCCACTTCTTAAGATGCTAGATCCTTACCTCTACATCAGATGCTATTAATTCAGAGATTGCTTGTTTTGCTGCAGAGATTATTTCTGATCTGATTTCCTCTATATCTTTCTGTAGTTGTTTCTTTACTTCAGACGCTATTAATTCAGAGATTTCAGCTGTGTGATTCCCATTTTCTTCTCTGCTAGTGTCTCCTGCATTTTTTTTTATGGGTGGGATCAGGGCCTGAGATTGCATTTCGTTCCTTCTCTTTGTCATTTTGTATAGCGCTGTCTTCTGACCTTTGTTGTAGAGCTTGGTGCAGTTATACCTGTAGTGTAATTCTTACCCAAAAGAGATTATATGTTTAAGGCATTTATAGTTTTGTATTTATAGAACTACAGTTAGGAACGCTATTAATGGGTAGTGATCTTAAGCAGTTGCCAAACTTTTCTAACTAACGAGTTTTTGTTTTACACAATAAGAGCAAACCTTATGTCTGTGTAGCTAAGCAGACATCAAATTGGGAGTTTGTATTTAATTTACATCACTTAAGTTCTGTCTGATTACCTCCCTTGACATACTTGGGCTCTTCCAGGCAGGCTATTTCACCCGGTGACCTGTTGCCCCCTCTGTAGACCAAGAAAAAAGGAGAGAAGACACTCCCACCGATCTGGGTCCCGCAAAAATGTCTCAGCTTACTGGATCCAGATCTCTCTTGTTTGAACTCATTCAGATGTGCCAACCTTGGGTTTGGCTGCTGTTTTAGCTTCTTCCTGCTTCAGCCCATGGGAGTGAACCCCACATACAAGCCTGGACTGGGATGGGTCAGGAGGAGATCGGCTGGTGGGCATGGAGAAGGAATTCTCACACACACACACACACACACACACACACACACACACACACACACGTGGGGCCTGAGATGAGTCCTTAGGAGATCGGGAGAGTGGGAGCGGGGCAGGAAGTCTCATTAAAATTAATAAAATAAAAAATATTCTTGATGAGTCTAGTCACTTTATATCAAAATAATATTAAATCTTAATACTTTTGAACATCCGTTTTAGTTCTGAGGAGCTACTATTAGTCCATCATATCGTGTTCTCAATTAGTTGATCCTTAATGCAAGGAAATGCTTTGATTACAAGGATAGTAAGAGTGGAGAAAGGACTTGGATCATTGAAACAGTGAGAAGAAAGACGTAGGTAAGTGACACGTGCAGCACAGTCTTTTTGACTGCATTTCCAGAGTTTGAAACTCCGCCCAAGAAATTCTCTAATGCAATATTTACTTGCATCTCTCATCATGTGCTGCTGGGAACAACTGCTAATCCTAGGCCCGGATTTCTTGCTCAAAATAAAGGTGAATAAAATCTGTGAGAGCATCTCAGACACCAACTCTACCTTTCAAAAGTGTGTTTCCAGCCTCAGGTTTGGCCTGTGAAGCCATAGAGCTGTGCATCAGTGAATCAACACAGTTAGAATCTAGGTTTTCCTTTGACAGACTAGTTGGAGTAGCATTTCTGAGCATGAACCTGTGGGTCATCCAGCTCATGAGACAGCTCCATAGGGAAATCACGTAAGATACAGGGTGAGGCTTGTCTGTGAAAGGAGACAGGGTCTTAAGTTTACATTAATGCTCAGGAAGTTTTGATTACAGATATTTCTTGAATTAAGGAGACAGACAAGAGGATTGCTGCAAGTTCAAAGCAATCCTCAGCTATACAGTGAGTTCAAGGCCATCCTGAACTCAAGAATTGGTCTCAAAATCAAAAAATCTACAAAAATAGAAAATTATTTTTACATAAAATTTTTTTCTTTAGCAAAAATAATGAATAGATGGTAACCTTCATTTGTAGTACCTTCATCCTACCTGGAATACTGTATAAGGGAGGTACTTGGGAAAAATAGGACCTTCTCAGCCATGTAAAAATGGATCTAGCTTTGTATAGCAAAGTAAGAATCTTGTGACTTAGTGACCAGCAACCTATGAAAATTGATATGGGCTCTGGTTCTGGTTTTGTTTAAAAAAAATTTGAAATGACAAAGCTTGGGAAAAAATATATAAAAACTGTTAGGGCCTTCTCCCTCTTTTGATTTTCATTGAATTTATATCACTATATAAAGCATACTTTCTCAAAAGTCTCAGTAATAAAGCAATGGGTGTTTGGGATTTCCAACCCATTTCCTCTTGGAAAGAACAGGTCAAGGCAGCCTATGTCCTATGGTCTCTGGCTGCCAGATCTGGCTTCTGGTCATCAGCTTTCACCTGTAGGAAGGAGGAAGCCTGGTGTATTGGTCAGGGTTTTACTTAGAGGAACAGAATAGATATAAATAATGGATATTGGGGCTGGGGAGATAGCTCTGTGGCACCAGTGTCCGCCTAGCAAGTACAAGGTTGTGAGTTTGATCCCCAGTACCAAAAAAAAAAAAAAAAAAAAAAGAATGGATATTAACACAAAATATACAATCTATAAGGAATTATAAGATTGGCTTATAGTAGTTAGCCACAGAGTCAGATGAGAAAGCATGTACAGGGCATCTGCACACTCTGGACTGAAGAATTCAAACCTGAGGTCTGGAGTTCCCTGCAGCACTCCGTGTAAGTCTCTATCTGTTGGCTGATGGGCCTGCGATTGAAGACTAAAGTGTCTGTAATGGACGCTGAAGAGTCTGCGATGGATGGCGAAAGATCCAAGCTGGAGGCTGAAGAGTTTGCGCTGCAAGCCAGATGATGAAGTCACCTGGCTGAATGGAAGACTGAAGCTTCTCTGACAAAGTCAAGTTTTGACTCCTTCCTCAGCCCTTTAAAAAGTCTCTTTGTGCTCAGACATTCATGGGCCCTTGATCCCGCTCTAGGGAGGAGCCAATCATATCCTAGGCAGGCCCTTGTCATGCTTCAGGGAGGAACCAATTGTAACCCAGGGTGGGGCTCCCACCAACAGGGAACCAGGCCACTGAGTCATCCAGCTAAGTTGACACAATGTATCAACCACTAAACCTGGGGAAAGGAAGTTGTGAGCTACTATCATTCCTTGCCCACCTCAGGCCTGGGGACCCTGTGCCATCAGTGTACCTGAGCCTCCTGGACACAACAGAGCAGGAGCCTAGCTGGGGGCTGGGGGTTGCCGCATCACCCTATGGCTGCTGTGATTCTATTGTGGCTGCAGTGTAAAAGCAGCTGTCTTTAACCTATTAAGATTTGATTTCTTAAACTCTATTGTGGGACCCCAAACTTGATACCAGACATGTAGAATGGTGATATTAGGAAGAAATACTGTTTTTTTTTTTTTTTTTTTTTTTTTAAGATAGTACAAATTAGAATTAAAAAATTACAAGTGTTATAGAATTTCACTGAAAGTAATATGAATTTCATAGTATTTGTTGTAGTACAATGTTATCTTCCAAGTAGTTATTCATATTACCAAATATATGCATGTAAAATTGGAAGAAGAAAAAAAGAGAAATGTATAAGAAATAAGAGAAAAAGTACAAACAATTGTAAAAAAGACAAAACAGATTAAAGCATTAACTGCTTCTTTTCACAGACCAGTAGTACAGTTGTCCAAATTATCCTGCTTACACACATAGATAAATATCTTGCCCCTGCTCTCTCTCCTGCCCTTCTCAACTCAGTAACTCTTCCTTTTTGAGTAAATTGATTCCCTTTTCCCAGTATCTGTTGTACCCTTCAGATTCCATTTTTCTCTTTCAGGTTCTCACACTAAGGAGACAATATATTTGTACATGTGAGTCAGATTTATTTCATTTTGCAATAAAATTGTTTGAGCTTCTGATTAACCAACAAAACAAATAAGCCAAATCAGTCATACCATAAAGCTTTTCAGAAGAACAATACCAATCTCATAAGTGTGGAAAGTCCATAGAAACATGGTCTAAGAAATCTGACAGCCACACATCTTGTGTTGACTTAAGTAACAGCATTGACAGTGCACTTCAAACAAAACCAGGCTCTGAGAAGTGGTCAGGTTCCTCTGTCAGGTTCTGCTTAGGACTAAAGGTTTCCTTCTTCCTGCTCTGCAGCCTTCACTTCATTTCTAAAAGTTCTGTCAAGTCCCCCACAGGACCTGGTGAGAGGAAAGGGTCCAAGAACATGTCAGGGATGAAAAAGTAAGCTTTACTGAGTTCCACAAGAGTGAGGAAGTTGACCAGTTTTCATCAGTGAGACCCATCTCAGAAAGGAATTAAATGATAGATGAAAAATAAAGTCTTCACTTCAGCTTCCCACAGAGACCCCAGTGAAACAAAGCTGAACACATCATCTGGAAGGTGACTCCAGATAATAAATTAAACTTTTGATGCTGCTTTATGTCTTTAATTACACTGACTTGGTTCCAGTTACAAGTATGTAGAGGTAAGATAAAGCACAGTGATTGGCAACCTTTGTATTTGCTATTGGACAATAATAGATTGAAGAGTTACTTAATTTTTCTGTTGGGATGAACATTTAAATTGTCTGATCATCTGTTGAACTTGTGCATAGTTATTCACAGAGTCCAGGGCTCCAGATATTTTTGCTTAATATTTGAGCAAGGACTGGTGATAGCAAGAGTGCTTATAACTTCAGAGAAGCTAACTTCAGGCTATGTCCATACTCTGTCCTCCCCTCTCCAGCCATCTATAACAAATACCCAACATCATATTACATAGATAAAACCTGAAGCATTCTCTCCAAAACCAGGAACAAGATACGGGTGTTCACTGTCTCCACTCTTACTCAAGGTAGTCCTGGAATTCTAGCCAGAGCAGTTAGAGAAGAAAAAGGAATAAATTTTTTTAGAATCACAATAGGAAAGAAATTATCATTATGCATGAAATAACACGATAATCTACGTAAAAGACTATCAAAGCACCACTAAAATACTTCCAGATTTTATATGGAGATTCAGTAGCTGGAGCTGGATATAAAATGAACTCTCAAAAATCTATAGCCTTCCTGTATATGAATGACAAAGTCACTGAGAGATAAATTAGGGAAACAACACCTTTCACGATAACTCAAAAGATCTTAGAAATTTAAAGACCCAGTCAAAAAATGGCCGCCTTATATCAATATATACTTCTCAGATGAAGAAATACAAACAGTGAATAAATATATTAGAAAATGTTCAGCATCACAGGTCCTTTGAGAGATGCCAATTATAACAACACTGAGATTGCATCTCACCCCAGAAGAGTGGCTATCATAAAAAACTCAATAACAAGTGCTGGAGGGGCTGTGGGGGAAAAGGAACCCTTTTCTACTCTTGGTGTGATTGTAGACCAGTGCATCCACTTTGGAAATGAGCATAGAGATTACTCCAAAAAATAGGATTGGAGGTTCCATTCGATCCAGCTATTCCCTTTTTGGGTATTTCCCCAGAATTAAAAGCATCATACCACAGTGATCTGTGTGCACCCATGTTTATAGCAGCACAATTTACAATAGCTAGATTTTGGAGACAATCCAAATGCCTATCAGTGAAGTAATTGATAAAAAAAGATGTGGTCTGTCACACATGATCAGGTTTTTTTTTTTTTTTTTTTTTTTTCTGGGGGATTGAACTCAGGACCTTGTGCTTGCCATGAGCTATATCCCCAGCCCCAGTAGTCTTTCATACAACGGAGTACTACTGAGTCAAAAGGAAGTCTAAACTGGAGACTTTTATGGGTAAATGGGTGCAACTAGAGACCATACTCATAAATGCAACATACTGCCCACATGTGTGTAAACGTCGTGTTTTCTCCTTCATGTGAGAAATTCAGTAAATTAAAAAAATATAATACATATTGTAAAATGGGAAATTTTTAAAGGAAAGAGAAACAAATGAGGAAATGGAAAATGAAACGCCATACAAATATATATGCTGCTGATTTCTCTTAGTTCATCGGAAAAGGTTTATGCTTATGCTATTATTTGGAAAATTAAATGCCAACATCTTGTATAACATTTAAAGATAATATGCAATGTACAAATTGTTATCCTCCTATGATCTTTTTTTGGTGGCTCACTGAGCCTACCCTGGGGGTAGGGCTGGCACAGCATGTAGTGCTGGGGATTGAACCGCTGTCCCTGTGTACCTGCCTAAGCTTGCCTAAGCAGGCACTTTATAGACCACTGAACTATCTTGTTGGCCCCTCCCTCCTATTGTTTTTAAATTTTAAAATTTATTTAGTTTTGTAATACCAGGGATTGAACTCGGGACTTTGCACTTGCCAGGCAGGCTCTGGTGTTGCTGAGCTGTCTCCTCAGCCTTATTTATTGTTTTGGAATACAGGTGTTCTCATCAGACTAATGACTGGGTCTGGCAGTTCTTCCAGGTTTCTGGGTATTAGCCCCAACCATCGTGGGATGTCTCACTCTCAAGGGTGGAGATATACATAAACAATACACCGTTTATGACAGCATGGGTGATGCAGTCAATAAAAGAAAAAAAATTTTGAGTGCTCTGCCCCATTGTTCTTTCTATCCTGTTAGAAATTTAGAAATTACTTATTTTTCTTTTTCCAGTACTGGGAATTGAGCCCACACCTTCAGCCCTTTAGATTTTTAAATTTTGAGATAGTGTCTTGCTAAGTCATGAGGCTGCACAGGCTGGACTCACCTGTGGTCCTCCTGCCTCAGCCCTCCAGAGTGCTGAGGTTACAGCCATGCTTGGCCACATCTGACTCTGACCTAGAAATAACTTTAATTGGAAAATTAGTTTCTTTCATTTATGTCTTGATTATTTTAAATTGCTTTAAGTGTTATATGTGGTCTTTACTGCTGTGTGTATTAAGTATTTTTTGAAGATGAAAATTATTAAAATTTAAAACATGAACAACTGACTTATAGTGTCATAACTTTAGAAGAACCATTGATTTAGCTATGTCTTTAAGATTTTTAGATAGAAAATGACATCAGTTTTAGTTGTAAAAGGACTAGAGATTTTGGAAAAACTAAGCCAAATAAGTGGTAATTCTTGAGTAAAACTCAGAAATATTACAGTGTGGCTAATTGTTAATATGTAAACTTATGTAACTGGTGTACATTAAGGCAGCATGCATTTTGAGATGATGGTTGAGGATTGCAGTATTTAGTAGAGAAATGGACTGCAATGCTTCATCAGTTAAAGAAAATAATGAAGATTGGAGCAGGAAATTGCATAGGACACTGGGGAAAGAAAGTGCCTTTCTCACTGAGCCTCGAGTCAGCTGGATTAGTCACTTCCTCCCTGCATCACTTCACTGGGTTCTCCCTTGCTGAAAACACTAATTGCATGCTATTGTAATTATTTGTTTGTGGTCCACTTCTCCGCTAAACTCTGTTTGGCCCAGCCTTATTCTCTGTGCCTACTGTACAAGCAAAGTGCTAGCAACAAGTTTTTTGCATATATTATTCATATTTCTCAAATAGTGGGTTAGAAATCATTTTTTAGGCCTTTAAGTATTTTTAAAGACTGGAAAATATTTTGAACAGTCAGAAGAAATTTGCTGACTTCCTGTCCCGTAGTATAATATGTGCCCATTTGATACATAAAGCAAATAAATAACTTCAATACAAAATTTGAAATACAGGTATATAAAATAATTCATAAAGGTTAACCTCCATGACCACATGTTTCTCTGCCAGTTAAGTTCAAAAGAGCAGGTCAGTGGAGCCTCACAGACTGGGGTGAGGAAGGCCCAGGTGCCCTCCACATCCTGTCTCCTCAGCCTTTTGGTGCTGTGGCTGGATGTGACTCTCTACTCACACTGAAGGCTGCCGTATTCTCGGCTGTGTTTTGTGTTAAGAGCACAGTGGGAAACGAGACAGCCCGTTTGCTCCAGTCTGGCTCTTACATCCTACAAGTATTAGCAGCAGACTCAAACTGTAGAATTTACAGTGAACTTTCTTTGCTCTTGCCTTTTTTTGTTGTGGACAGGGGGATGGTGACACATAAGAAAGTGCGAATAACAAGGGGTTTGGTCACCAGCGTTGACAATTCTCTGTGGTTCGTGACCAAACCAGATGGTAGGATGAGATTTGTGGTAGTATATCACGTGAACAAGTGATGCATCTGATGGGGGCTTCAGAGCACAAAACACGTCATACAGACAACTCAGGATGACACATGCCAGTTGTTGCCCAGTGAAATTCTGATTGGTGCCAAGGAAACACTTTATGGAACAGCTGTGCTTGCCCTCGTGTCTTTGTCTCTGACAGCTTCACTGGTGAATCTGAAAAAGGAACAGTCTCTGCTGCTTATTGTTGGTGTCATGTGGAGCCATTACATATGTCTGGACTTCACGCAGAAGCTTCATCTGTGGAGTAATGAGCCCAAGTTGTTACAAAGATGGAATAACACCTATAAAGTGCCTGTTATAGGACTAAGCACAGAACATGCTCTAGCTGTTTAACAACTGTCCTTCTCTTTTAAAAGAAGGAATTTTAACTGGGTGTAATGGTGTACACCTGCAATCTCAGCACTTGGGAGGCTGAGGCAGGAGGATTGCCACATGTTTTAGGCCATCCCTGGGCTACATAGTTCAAGGGTGGTTTCAACTGTACAGTGAGACCCCGTCTCAAAAACCAAAAACGACCAAAACTCCCCCAAAACAATTTTCTTATTTTGTACCATTTTGAAACTTAAACTTACTATATTTTTTCTTGAGTCGTAATTCTATGTCTGTAATGATACCTTACTAAATGCACATTTTATTTCAGATCCTATAGCTTCCATCTTTCTTGGTTCCCAGACAGATGTCTACTTACTGTTTTCCTATATGGCTTAGGATGAATCTTGGAGCAAGATAATAATAATTATGTATTATTTTATTTAGCACGGAATACCAGGGAACTAAGATGTTTGCATGTAATGTCATGTAATTCTAACTATGAAGGCCTTAGAGCTGTCATTGGAGAGACTGATTACAACTCAGGCATCTGCAGCTCCCAAGCTCAGGTTCTTAGCTTGCCTCTTCACTTTCAGCATGTGTGAAATAACTGAGAAGATGGCTTCCCAAAGTGACAAACGCAAGTGTCATTTGGATGGTTTTTAGCCAGGACCATTGCAGTATGCTTAAATATATGCTACGTTCCTGTTACATGCCATGCGAGCACAGCTCACCCATGAGCAGTGCTCATGGAACGCATCCCACTGGGCTGCCTTTTCTGGAGTCTGGCCTCACGCTCGTTTTTGGTGGATGTCTGGGGAGAGGTGGTTCATTAAGTGGCTACGAGGCTAAGACTTAAACTAGGTAGCCTGGAGTTGAATCCCAGCTCTGTTAGGTACAAGCTGGATAACAAGGGCAAGTTTCATTTTCTATCTCAGTTTCTCATCTGTAAAACAGGGATAATTAATCATTGTTAAGATTGAAAAAGTACAGTACGTATGTGAAAGTCACGCAAGTACACCTCCAGTGATTCAGAGCCACCCAACGGCAAGGCATGTGGATTATGGCCCATGTCAGATGAGTTAAAAGTGCTCAGCAGTGGTTAGTGTAAAGGTGAGCACTGGTGTTATGCACAGGTTAAGGGGCGGCGCTAGCAGCTTCAAGCTGTGATCAAGGAAAACTGTTGAGGGTTTGTGAAGCGCTAGTGAGTCAGTCAAAATAAAAAGAAGTAAAGAGTGCCTTGTATGAGCAAGGGTGTAGTCACATTATACCTGCAGGTTTTGCACAGGTGATGGAGCAAGAAGTATGGGAAAAGAGAATGGCAAAGCAGAGGTTAATGAGAGCATCATCTAGAAGTCTTATTTGAGGGCCCTGAGCTCTTGACTCAGAGAACTGTAGGTAAGTTTGTGCTGTGGTAACAAACATGAGCTGACTTAAGGAAACAAAATTCCAAGGGCCATGGAGGGCACCAAGGTCTTCGAGAAGACTTTTTCTGAGAGTCCCTGTAGGATGTGGGATGCCTGGACAAGGGACAAAGGAGAGGGTGGGCCAAAGGACAGGCCGGCACTGTGCTTCCATCAGATGTGTACTTGTAAATTCTAGGGCGCCCACAGTAAAACCTAAGAAAAGTATGGCCGTGGCACGCGAGTCCTCCGGAGAAGATGAACTGGATGAGAAGCAGCGCGGGCGTCTGATGTGCAGAAGAGTCTGCTCAAGAGGTGGCATGTACTGTGATCCCTGCACTCTGGGGAGTTGGGGCAGGTTGATCACAAGTTTGAAGTCGGCTTCTAAGACATAAATAGGTAAATAGGTGAATAAGCCTGGGGCTGGGGATGTACCTCAGTGCGAAGGACCCAAGTTCAGCTCTGAGATTCCCCTACTAAAAAAGATAACAAGGGGCCGCCCACTATTGAAACACTGTGCTCATGTGTCTGTGTCTGGGGTTGAATTTTCTTTTTGACATTTGTTTTCCTGATTATTTTTCACTGGTGACTCCAATTAGACATGGAGATGAGTCTTAGCGGAGCTCAAGGTCTCATCACTGAGGAGGCAGATCTTAGAGTTCAGGAGTGATGATGGGGCTGGAATTTGTGAAGCTAGCCAGTGGAGAGAAGGGAACTTCGGAGGGGTGAGACTCACAACAGGTGATGCCTAGCAGAGCTGCCATGAGGCTAAGAACAGAGGGCATGCCAGGGCTGTTTATTACTAGGAGGGGTATACCTTAGCTGTTCTGTTGAGACTGTGGGAGGGGCCACATCCGATCAGGACCCTGTCTTAGAACAAAGCTATTGCTCTGAGGACACACTTAAAATAGACGTGTTTTGACCAAGTATATACCCAAGCCTGGCACAGTCACAAAGGTACAACAGTAATTCAGCTGCTACTAGAACTAAGCCAGGTATCTGCTAATTGTTTACTTTAGCGTACAAGAACAAGTACAGAAGTAGAAACCACATTTAAAATGAAAGTAAAAAAGTAGAAACCACGTTTAAAATGAAAATAAATCAATAAAAATAGTGACTTAAAATAACGTTATACTAGATCTTAGTCTCTTCACCATTTTTCACTGAAAACACGATTTTCAGAGAAGTGATTGTACCTAAGGTGGAGATGTATAAAATACACCAGAAAGTTCTGTGGTTTTTCATCCTTTGTTTACCAAGTTCTAAACACAGTTCCATATATAATGCATACCAATAAAAATTGGTGTATTTCTAAATAAGAGTTTGAAAAGTTAAGGCTTTTTTTTTTCTGTGTTTTTGAGACAGGTGCCGACTATGCAGTTCAGAACATCATTTTAAACACTGATAGATAGAGCCACAGAGAGATTCCCTATATCTCATGATTTTGGGCTTTCCTGACTGTCAGTTTAGGCAGTACTATCTTTCCATATAGTTGGGTGAGCTGAACCCCGGGGAGCTGGGAAAGCAACGTGAAGACTTGGAGAAGCTCTGGTCAGACTTCTGGGCCAGGGTGCCATCCTTGGTGCCCACTGTGTAGATGTGGGGCAGGAACCACAGTCCCATTGCTGTGGCTTTGTAGGCCTGGACTGGTCAGTCCATTGAGCATAGCAGGAACTGATCCGTGAGCCCCCCACGTCTCTGCGTTTATTGTAACTGTGTCTCATTGAAGGTTGTGATTTGGATCACTAGTGTGATATTATCAGAAGTCACCTGAGTGCAGTGTATTTCCTGCTGGAAGTTGTGACTCTGTTCATACTAAAACAATGCAGAGGGGGGAGGGAGGAAGGATATGAATGAGAGAGAATGAGAATAAAAAGACATAGTATCTTAACAGTGTTGGCCTTATGAACTGCCTGAAAATGTTTTTGGAACTCCAGTGCTCCCCAGACCATGCTTGTGATTTCTTCTTTTTCATTTCTAATTGTATTTATTTAGTAGCTTGTTCCTTCTGGGGAATAAGATTGGGTTAGGGTTTATCTGTGTTTATTTTTTTCAGAGAATCAGCTTTTAACTGATTCTTTGTATTTTTTTTTGTTCTTTGAGGGCTCAATTTCATTAATTTTTGTTCTGATCTTTAGAATTTCCTTCCTTGTACTACCTTTGCATCTGAATTGTGCTTGTTTCTGTAGCAGCTTGAGATATGTCATTAGGTTGTGTATTTGGACTTGCTGTTTTTCTGACATGGGCATTCTTAGCTGTAAACTTCCCTCTGAGGAGTGCTTTCATTGTGTCCTATCAATTCTCTTGTATTGTAGTGATATTATCATTTGCATGTAGTTAATATTTCACTTCTTCTTTGGCCGGATTATTAGATTATTAAAAATAGAGTATTGTTTAGTTTCCATCTGTTTGCACTTTCTGCAGTTTCTTTTGCCATTAATTTATAATTTTATTGGCCTATGACTGATAATATGAATAGGATAATTTTGATTCTTTTGTATTTATTTTAGTTTGTGTATGGGTTAGCATGTGATCTACTTTGGAAAAAAATCCCATGTGCTTCTGAAAAGGATGTGTATTCTGTGGTTCTTGAGTGGAATGCTCCAGTGCAGCTGTTTCAAAATTTGATTCAACATTTATTTATTTATTTATTTATTTATTGCAGTCTAATTGATCTATGTGTGACAGCGAGGTATTGAAATGTTTCATAACTGTGTTTGTGTTTCTCTGATTTTCTTATGTTCAGTGTAATGTTTGTTTCATGAAGTTGGGCATGCCTGTGTTGGTATGTTTATAATTGTTACCTGTTTTCAGTGAGCTGTTCCTTTAAGCAATGTGTAGTGACTTTCCTCCTCTCAGTTTGGCTTGGAATCTACTTTGTCTAGAAATAGGATAGTTACACCTGCTTTTTTCTGGGTTCTTGTTGAGTGAAATACTGTTTATTATCCTTTAATTTTTTATTGTTTAGATTTGTTTTTGCATTAAATGTGTTTCTTTTTATGTTGCATATCATTGGGCTTTGTTCTTGATCTATTCTGCCAGTCTGTCTGGAGATTGTGGAATGTATACCATTCACATTGAGAGTTATTATTTAAAGCTGATATAGTTATACTACTAATTTCTTTTAGTTCATTGAAAGATTGGTTTGTGCTTATTTGGGCTGATTAATTTTGCATGCCTATATCTTGTAATCTGAGCAGCTACTTTGAAGACAACATGCACTATATTATTACTTTATTTTCCTGTTTTTGAAATTGTATCATTAGTTTTATTTAAAAAACTTTGAAATAAAAAGAGTTATTACTGAAATGTTTTGGTTTACTTCTAGCTTTGCTTTATCTTTCTGGTTCTGATGTCTCTTTTCTTTTTTTCTCCTTTGTGGTTAATTGCTCACCCTGACCCGTGTAGTCATTCTGTTAGATTTTTGGACATAGTTTCATTACCTCTTTCTAGAATTTTGTAGAGAATATTTTGGAATGCTAGTTTGTGGGCCATGAATTTCTTGAGGTATTCTTTCATGAAAATACATCTTTGTAGTTTGAAGGAAAATTTTGCAGAATATAGAAGTCTGGGTTGGAAGCTGTTATCTTTACCATTTGAAGTACTTCTCTCTAAGCTTTTATGGCCTTTAACTCTTGTGTTGAGACATTGGTGTAATTCTGAGGGGCTTACCTTTATATTTGTCTTGCTGTTTTTTTCTTAACAGTTTTGAAGATTCTGTCCTTATGTTGGACTTTGGGTATTTTGAGTATAATGTAACATGGAAAGGTTTTCTTTTGATTGCAGCTGTTTGGGTTTCTGTATGACTTACATATTTATATTTAAATCTTTCCCAGTAGTTGGGAAGCTTTCTGCTATTATTTCTATAAATTATTAATGCCCTTTGATTTTTTTTTTTACTTATCCCAATTATAGTATCCCGCTTAAAAGCTGCAATTCAGAGTTTGTGGCCTCAGTTCACAATTTTTCCTAAGAATCTAATTAATAATAGTTTGCGGAAACCTTCACAATTTCATTGAAATTGTAGATATTCTCCATAATTGCATTCTGGTCGTAGGTTTGCAAGTAGCCAGTTTGAGAGCATTATTCAGTTTTCCTGCTGCTGATAAGCTCCTATCCTGTAATCCATAACCAAGACCCAGCATTCCTACGTCATAACAGATTGCTATATTTGTGCAGCTGTCCCAAGTATTCTTCAGAAAAGCCTAAAATCCCTATGCCACAATGCCTGACACCTTGTAAGGCTTTTTTTTTTTTTTTTTTTTCTGATTTAAAAAATTGTTTAAAGAGAATTAAAAACATTAGAAATGATGCAGGATTTCAATAAACAAGATGATAGGAATTTGACAGTAGTTGTTATAATGCATTGTTGTTTTCAAATTATCAGATATAAGCATGAAAAATTGATCAAAAAATTAAAAAGAAGAAAAATAAGCATAAGTTGTTCTTTCAATAGACCAGTAGAAATGAGCGGTACAATGATTCCAGCTATTCTGTATACATACATATATGAAAAAATGTTCAACGTCATTGATCATTTGAGAAATACAAATTAGAACAACATTGAGATTCCCTCTCAACCCCAAAAAGAATGGCTGCCACTGTCAAGAAGTCAACCAATGAAAAAAAAGAAAAAAAAAAAAAAGAAAAAAAAAAAAGTCAACCAGTAACAAATGCTGGAGGGGCTGTGTGGGAAAAGGAACGCTTCTCCACTGTTGGCTGGAGTGTAGACTCGTACAACCACTGTGGAAATCAGTGTGGAGAGTCCTCCAAAAACTAGGGTTAGGGGTCCCATTCAGGAACTAAAAACGTGTTGATAGCAGCACAGTGGTTATAGCTAAATCTTGAAACCCTAAATGCCCATCAGCTGAGGAATGGATAAGGTTTTGTTAATACAGTATTTTATTAAATTATATAACTGTGGGAGCCACATCATATTTTGAGTTTAAACTATAAAAATAGGCTTTTTTTTCTGACTATGCCTAGAATTTGTGGCTTTTAACAGTTCCCAGGTTTTCTAGGAATGTTATCTGTGAATTTAAGGGGCTTACTGTAATCCTAGATTAGTTACCTACATCATTTGGGAGGTATTAAGTCTATTCTTTTGTTGTTGTTGTCGTCTTGTTTTTAAGCTATCTCTGAACAATTGGTCTTCAAAATATCACCCTCTTCTGATTGTAATAGTTTATCCTCACATTGGTTGCTTGTGCTACCCATACTTTGAAAATAATTTTTCATTGTTTCTTCTTGGTTCAGAACCTTTTTCTGATCTCTAAATTTTGGGTAAACCAGTATTCATGTTTTATAGCATTTTGTTTAGGCAAGCTAATGTTATTGGTGTCTTCTGTAAGCTCCCTGATTGTTTTGTTTGATGTTTCTATTATCTGTTTAGTTATATCTTCTGTAATGCCACAGGGCACCTCATTGATCTGTTTTTTAATCAATTGTTATCCTTTCAAATACTTTTGGATGGTTAACTTTTGCTTTTTTCCTTTTTGATTCTTCCCATGATTGCCTTTGGGGGATTTGGGAGATTTTCAAGATAGTTTGTTGCCTTTTCAGGTTATTTACATTGTTTCTGGTTTATTTGTTAATTTTTGTTTTAAGGCTGGGTTTGTTGGCATTTATAGTGGAAGAACTTCAGTGATGTTATGGAGATCTCTAGTTGGTCTGTTTTTTCAGTGTTGTATTCTCGGCATGGCTAATTATAGTTGGCAGATCTGATAATCTCAATTCATTTGGGAGGGTAGGTTGCAGGGCACTTGGCCTAGTATCCATTTTATGCAAATGGACTACAGTGTTGTTAATGTCACAAAGATAATCATGATGTTGGCATACAGAGAAAGAAAATCCATCAATAATATGTAACAGCATAACATCAGTTATGAGACCCTGGCAGTATCAAGCAGAGCAGCAATAGTATCACCTAAGATATACGATTCAATAGAATATCACCTTTAGTCATAGAAAAACAAATCCATAATCGTAGTATAAACACATGTAGCGAGCATAAACTAAATGTAACATCAATACCTCCATAACGATAGAGAAAATTCAATAGTAATAACATAGTTAGCTATCTAAAGACTGATGTAGCTTAATGGTTATGCTATTGGATGGAAATGGGAGAAGACAAGAGGAAACATTAGAAAAATTAAACAATGAGAGATAAGGAAGAATAAAAATTGATATGAAGAATCTTACTAGGGCCGACCAAGTAGCTCAGTGGATTGAAGCACCTGCAAGGTTCCATCCCCAGGCCTGCGGTGCCAGCCCTGCCCCTGGGGCAGGCTGAGTGCCAGTTGAGACTGTGCATAGTGGCACTCATCTGTAGTCCCAGTTCTTGGGAGGCTGTAAATAGGCAACGAGTATCTGATAGACCCTGAACACCGTGTAGACCCTTCCTTGAAAATTTTTTTAAAAATCTTATTGAAGAGTAGAAGGATATTTATAGTGGGGGACAGCCAGATAGCTCAGCTGACTAAAAACACCTGCTTAGTCAAGTGTAGGGACCTTGATTTGATCCTTGGCACCACATGCCATACCAGCCCTGCCCTCAGGGTGGGCTGAGCTGACCATAAAATAAATAAAATAAAATAAGAATATTTATAGAATTAGATAAAGGTAATAGAAAAAAAAAACAAATAATAAGAAATAGAAGGTAAGGGAGGAAGAAAAAGAAAAAGGAAGAAATGATATGAGAAATAAAAAATTAGAGTAAAGGAAAAATGAAAGAAAAAAGCAAAAAGAAAGAATAAAGAAACAAGGAGGAAGGACAAAGGAAAACTCCCCTTTTTATCTCCTCCTTCAGCATTGTCCAAACCAAGCCAAGTCTGTACTTGTGCAGGTCGATAAGGAAGGCAGTCAGACTCCAGATTCATGCAGGATGGAGGCAGTAGCGTGAAGACTGAAGGACAGCTCTCCCTGGCCTACTCAGTACAGCTCAAGCTGTGCATGGTCTCCCACCGTGGGCCAGGGCTTGGGTCCTTGTTGCCTGAGCTCAACCCCTCAGGGCGTCTCTTTTCAGTTCGCTGTCGGTCTATGGCTGTTTCCTGTGACCAGCTGTTACTCATCAGTGTGGGAAGGTAACATCTGGAACTCTGACATAAAGCTGTGCCCCAGCTGTTGTGAGTCCCACCATCAACAGTCAGTCCCTTCCCAGAATGGTGCCCAACCAAGCAATCTTGAAATGTAGCAGGTGCTTGCTCTGGGACCCTCACCTGGGTTTGGCCTGCTGGGTGGAGGGAGTGATCTTAGAGTAAATCCACTACACTATTCCTGCAGATCATAGTGACCCAGGGCTCCTCCAGGTGGCTATGTCCCTGGATGCCCCAGTGTTCGCCTTGCTTCTGAAGAGGCAGCTTCCTTCCCACAGAACGCAAGCTGAGGTACCTGGGAGAAAGTGCAGGCTGTCTCATTTTCTTTCCTGGGCTGTGGATTATTTTGAAACTTTTCTGTGTGTAGATTTTAATTTTCCTGTCAGTTCCTTCCCAATTACTAGCTGTCTTCTTGTGTTCTTTCTCTAGTTGTTAACTGTCTAGTGTCTACATTCCAGATTTCAGAGTGACGGAATTTTGCCAACACCATTCCACCATCCAGATAATTCCTAACAAAGTCTGGCTTACAGTTCTAGATTCTTGGAAGCCCTGGTACTGTCACTTACTGTCTTGCTACTCTGTCCTAACAGTGAAGTGCATTATGTGGCAAGAGAGAACGATTTTGCTAGCTTGGGTCTTTCTTCCTCATCTTGAAACTCTTCAAAGCCGTTGTGTGAGTCTCACTATCATGATCTCATCTAATCCTCCCACAGGCTTCAGTGTATAAATACTGTGAACTTAAGAATGTGGGAATTGTTTCTAATACTTGAATTGGGGGGGGGGGCATAACGATAGGCAGTCACCAAAACGTTAACTTTCAGGAAAATGCAGTGTTCTGCTTAGACTGCACCATTTGGAAATACCTATGGCAAAACACAGTGGCATGTAGGCGGAGGCGTAACTGCAGTGAATTGCATTTTTAGCATTTGTAGATAAATTTGTATAAAATATCTTTTGTTTGGTGCTCATAGGGAGCTTTTTGATAACTTGTTTGGGTCTTTTGAACTTAACAATATGCTTACTTCCTTTTCTTGAGTAGGAGGAAAGTGGAAATGAGATTTAAAGTTCAGTCTTGTTATGTAGTTACTAGTTATGGGTTTGAAAAATATGTGAGGTGTGATGCTTTCTGAGATCACTTTGTAAACAAAGTTTGTGGTTCCCTGGCAGCATTTTATCATTGAAGCAGGGTGCATATATAATCCTAGTACTCTGGGATTCAGAGACAGGCGGATTAGAAGGTTGAGCCCAGACTGATTTATGCACTTAGGGAGACTTTGTATTTAAAGAAAAGAAGAGGGTGGTACTGGGAATGTAGCTCAGTGTGAAGGCCCATGGTTCAGTCCTCAGTGTTACAGACAAACAAACAAACAAACAAACAAACACACACCCCAATTCGTTTCTGATGTGGAACAAGATTTAGGAATATTAGTAGTAAAGTGCCTTATACTTTAAAAAGGTACACAGATATAATAAAACTGGGCTTAAGTGGCTTGACTTTAAACTTAATACAAAGTTTAACACTGATGTTATTAATTGATGAGTATGTGTTTAATGTAATTTTAGAGTTATCTTTAAACCAAGGCTTTGTAATACCTTTTGGGTGAGCGATAACTTGAGAAGTATTTTAACTTCTTCCATACGTATCACTTTGAGCTGTCACTTTTGCTTCTGGGTAGAAGATAATATGCCAGTTACATCTTAAGATCAGTGGTTCTCAATCTGTGGGTCGTAGCCCCAGCGGGGGTTGAACGACCAAAACACAGAGGTCGCCTAAAGCCACCAGAAAATGTTATTTATTTGGAATTACAGTTTTGAAGTAGCCACCAAAATTATTTTTTGGTTTGGGGTCACCACAACATGAACTGTATTGCGGGGTCACGGCATTAGAAAGGTTGAGAACCACTGTTATAGATCATTGTGAATTGGGTGTGAAGGATGTTTTTGGTTTGAGATGGGACTGGAGAAGAAGCAGAGAGAATAATGTTAGAGACTGGAAGATTTCTGTGGGAAAGGAATACTTACTTGGGAGTCACATTGGAGTCTTTGGGTGGTCACAGAATTGCACCAATGTCAGTGATTTGGTGACTCCTCCAGAGTCCTGACAACTCACTTCTATTATATTTTGTGTACGTTATAGAACCAAGAAACAAAATCTTTGTCAATTGAAACCATAGTTATGACAGAAATGGAGAAACAGTCACTTTAGAACATGTGTGGCTCAGAGCCTGTGGTTCTTAACACCCTATATACTGTTTGAGCCCAGTGGTCTTAGCAAATATAGTATTGGAATGGTATCATTTGCTCCCACTTATTGTCCTGAAATAGAAGTTAATAAAACTCTATTCTGGTCTGGGCATATTTCATGTTACTGCTGGGGAGCTCCCTGGGCCAGCTGTGCTGGAAGTTTGATGGACGTTCCACTTGAGGCAAGTGTGGCTGCTTATGGTGCCCTGTCTGACCTTTACAGGTATACCCATATCACTGGGGCCACTTTGAGCTACAAACATCAAGGCACCCGTTGCCTGTTGTTAGGAGGAGTTCCTGCTCTAGAAGCCGTGTGGTGTTGCAAACATAGGCTGAAATATTTTACTGATAGCTTAATGTCTAGATTACAAAACAATTTGCATTTCTGCTTGGGAGTTCTTGGATTTTGTGAGTCAATCAGTGTGGATGATGCCTAAGTGCAGAAGCTCAGCTACACAGTGCAACGCCCAGAGCAACATCTGGTTTTCACAGCAGGTCCTGCGTGACCACAGCTTCCCCAGAGCTAGCTGAGGAGGCACTGCTGGACAGGAGCCAGCCTTGCAGCCAGCAAGCCCAGGTCATCACTTTATGCTCAGAGGTCTCCCAGAAGATTTTGGAAGCTCTACATATGACATATAGGAAATATTAGGATCTCCCTGGAAAGAAACTGGCTGTTTTCTACAAGTTTTTTTTTTTTTTTTCCCCCCTTGGTCTCACTTCTTACTAATTTCTGAGCCACTCCCATAGCAGCTGCTGAAAATGCTTGCTGCTGCTTGTTCTCTTGGTCTCTGCTAGCTCAGCTCTTGGCAGATGCTGTCAGGAATGAAGTCACAGAGGCAGAGAGGCCCCCGCCCCCATGCCCCATCCCATCCCAGCAGAGACCTAAGTAATAACAGTATATCTGCTTTTGCCAAGCTGGTCTTATCCTGACTTTATCATGTGTGGGCATGTCTTCTTTGCTGTTCCCTCACCACCATTTCTGTCCAGCACCCACTTTCTCTTAGGCATTCAGGCGGCCCCCTATTGTACTTAACTCCTTTGTCACGTGCATCTGAACCTGGACCGAATGACCCATGTGTCTCATCACTGTCCTTCCTGTTTAAACCCATCTATCTGTCTCATGGTTTAAACCCATCATGTCTCATGTCACTCCCTCAAAGCCCTACTGTGCGACTTGTAACTTGAGATTCAAACTTTGTATATTCACAACAATTTGTCGACTCCCTTATTGTGCTTTGGAACTTGGAGTATAAATGTCAGAAGCAAGATGAATCCGGCTTTTAAGTCCATCCGTGTAGAGTGGGAGAGAGATGGAGACAAAGTAGCATTTAGCAGTGTATAATGGAAGTTGTGCAGGGTAAAATGGCAGAGAGAGCGATTCTGTTTGGCAAGATAGTGTAGGTGTGAATCTGGTCTCTTCACAAAAGAAGGTCATGGCAGACATAAGCTAGAAGCCTGTGAGAGGTTCCTATTTTTCTCTTTTCTGATGGGATTTCTGTGTGACCTGTCTAAAGCAGAGGAGACTTCTTAACTCAAGAATCTCTAATGGTGGCATCTGCACAATTATGGCTACTGGTTGGAAAGAATTTGGGGGGATCTTAAGGCAAATCACAAGAGTAATTGCCAATTCTGTTTATCTTTAGTGTCAAGTTTTCTATTTTTAGGGAAGGGTCTACAGGGTGTTCAGGGCCTCACTACTAGATTAGGCTCATAGTGATCTGCCTGTTGACAGCCTCCTAAGAGCTGGGATTACAGGAGTGCATCACCACACCTAGTATCAATTGCCATGCTGGGAATTGAGCCCCTGGCCTGTGCCTGCTTGCAGGCACTTTAATCCACTGAGTTATTTGACTGACCTTGGTGTCAAGTTTTGACTTAATAGACCAGTAGTCTTTTGTGAAGCTCTGTTTTGAGAATATTTGGTTGTTTTAATAATCATAGTTTCAGATGTTTGGATACCTTGAACTGTGCAGGGCCTCAGATATTTAATTGGGATGGTGCTCTCACCAAGAACCTGCCAGTCTTAATTTGATTGTATTTTATCTTTTACTGTACTTTTTATTTTCATTCGCGGATGGTATCTCTCACAGATGGTAATTTTGCGCGCATGAATCCCATTCTGAGTTCTTTTAAAGGCAGGAGCCACTGTTTTGTTTTGTTTTTGTTTTATCCACCCTGTTTGGGTGATTTATAATAAAGAAGGAATAAATAGAACCTGAAAAAATCAATTGATCTGTCATGAGTGGTTTGTACACAGTAATCAGAAGGTAGATAGTTGCTTTTTAATTTGGCTAGGAAAAAGGGCAAAAGAAAATCCTCTTTGTTTACAAAGTTCCTTCAGCCGAGGGTACCCAAAGCATCTTTTCAGTGAGGGATGTGCTTTGATGGAACACTAAATCTTGATCACAGAGTGATTTAAATCTATACGTGATAATTTTTTACAGTATTGCTTAAAAATTTAAAACTATTGAAATCTGAACAAGCCTGTAGATTAGTTAACAGTATTGTACAACAAGTTTTATTGGTAATAGTGTAGGATAAGGAGGAAGCTGGTTGAAGGATACACAAGTACTGCCTGATTTTGTAATTTTCTGTGGTTAGAATTATTTCAAAATCAAAAGTTAAAATAACATACTACCCAAGAAGATTGACTCCAAAGGATGCAGAGAACTTTGGGGGTAATATATTCTGTCTCAGTTGTGGTAGGGATTACATGTCTGTGAAAAGTCACACAACTGAACACCAAAAAACAATGAGTTGCTGCATGCATTATTGCTCAGTAATTCACAGTTTAAAGTGACATTACTACCATAACACCAGCCAAAATAAATGATGTATGTTGACTAAAACAACTGCAAGATTCAGGACGTCTTCCTCTCTTGTCTGTGGCTGGCTAAGATTTAAGTCGCTAGTTACACAGATGCCTCATGTCAACACTGGGGCAGCCCCTGCATTACTTTGACCACCTAAATTCTGCAGATAACTGTATTATAGGAGGTGGGGACTCTTGATCCTTGCTAATCTATTCAAGAGGAAATAAATACAAAAGCTGCTGGCCGTAGCTATAGTGGAAGTAG
>PVJA010023635.1:0-32748 GCA_004027025.1 Myocastor coypus | reverse complement strand
CTGAGGCGGGGCAGAGGGGCGCAGCTAGCTTACCCGCGGCGGGCGCGCAGGCTCAGCACCCAGCCGAATTGCGTGTGTTCTATATCTTAATTGTAGTGATGGCATCATGGTTGTGTATTTTTGTCAAAACTCGTGGGTGCTCATAGTTTAAAGCATGAGCACTTGTTGTATGTGAATTATACCTTAATAGAATTCATTTTTAATCACCCTGGCAGATTTAGGGAAATAATTTTCATGGCAGAATCATGACAGTACAAGATACCATCCTTCACTTGCTGCTTGGTTGTTATTTTATGGTCCCCAAAGAGAATTATATTCATAAACTATAATGATTTAAGCAGTTGATCTAAAGTCATCTAAATCCTTAATATTTAGGCCATTCTCTTGTGAAGCTCTTTGTGGTTAGCCCTGCTGATTCTGGTCAGTAGCTCATGCACCATTTAAATGGTTCTCTCATTTTTGACAAGATCTGTCATTCACTTTGCAAGAAGTTACCATGTATTTTCCTTCAGCAGAAGAAGATGAACATGATGCTGGATGCTGGATACCAATACTAATAGTGAGAGGAGAAAGATATTTCAATAGGCATACTTTTTTTTCCCCCATTGCTGGGATCCAGCCCAGGACCTCATGCATGCTAGGGACATGATCCACCACTAAACTATCTGGGTACCTTTCTGTTGCGCTGTAGCTGGCTCACTAGGGAACAATGGGAGAAATTTTATGTTAGGGTGAGTTCTGTTTTCCTATACAACTTTGTAACTATGGAGAGTCCAGTAATAAAGTTATAAGAATTCCTTAGAGAAACTGAGATGCTGTTTTGATATCTAATATGCAGATGAACACAAATTCCATGAATAGTGAATAGTCATCATATCAAAAACATATTCTTGAAATCATCAGACTGAGCCAGTCTAGAAAGATTCAGATGATTGTAGTTAATGCATATATGCATCCCTATTTAAGGTTTAAATGCTAGATAAGCATTTGCAGAGTAGCTTGGACCTGTGGCTTGCCTTCAGTGCCTGCAGATAAAGCCTTGTCATCAATGTCAAGGTCAGGGTGGACCAGCAGACAGGTACCTAAGGAGTTAACTGCCATTGCCATTTTTGTGTGTGTGTTTGGGGGAGGAGTTCTGAGAGATTGAACCACCGCCACTAAGCTACACACCCCATTCTTTATTTTTGAGACAGAGTCTCACTGATATTGTCCAAGCTGGCCATGAACTGGTAATCTTTCACTATACTTGGCTGTTATCCTCACAGCATACCCTTGTCTGTGTTTAGGTGCACTGCCCTGACTGGTGGGGATGCTTTACACTATGACCTGCACTGATGTAACCACATGGGACAATATGTATCATACTGAGCCTCACCCTTCTGGAAAGGTGTTGATTAAGTACTGTGTCCTGAGGAAAGGGCTTGTGATAACTGGAGGATGGGGGTTACTAAAAGCACTGCATATGAAAAAGAGTCGTGAGAATTGGGACTAGTAACCCCAAGCAAGCAAGATGAGGAGAGCCTGGTGCCCATCTTCAGGCCTTTAAACTAGAAATAGGACAGTTTAGAATTTTTCCACAGACAAATGACCTCTAAGAGTCCTTTCCCTGAGAAGATTCCAGTTCCTAGGGCTGTGTCGAATTTTCACTTGAAGGGTGCCTTATCTCTTCCTGCAGGACCCTACAGAAGACTTAAAAGCATATTACTTATGATCAGGAACAAGATAATTGCTCCCCACTTTGCATTAGCTAGTTAAAGCCAACAGTAAAAAGAAATTATAAGGGAGCTTTTCTTGAGTCTGCACTGCCTGCAGGCACTGCTGCAGGGTAGGCTTTGCTGTGCACAGCCTTGGATGCTTCTCCAATGCAGCCAGCTGTGCTCACTGCCATACGGTGAGGAGCTCCAGGGTAAAGAAGCAGTATTTTGTCTGGCACAGTAGCACACACTTTAATTCCAGCGCTCTGGAAGGCTGCTATGGTAAGATTCCAAGTTCAAGCAGGCAAAGATCCTAAGTTCCCAGGAACCATAGCAACTTTGACAGACCCTGTCTCAAAAAAAGGAGCATTTGATCTCCCCCTTGCTGTAGCCCCACCCCCAGGGCGTGGTGAGACAGTGATTGAGACTATGGAGGCGCAGTCCCAGATCTTGGGAGGCTGAGAGCAGGAGAATCACTATGAGTCTGATCTATGTAGAAGGGCCCTGTAGACCCTGTAGACCCTGTAGGCCCTGTACTATACATTTAAACGGAGTGGGGGTACTGGGACTAGAGAGGCAGCTGTCTACAGAGACTCTTGTTCAATACCCAGTACCATTAAAAAGGAAAGGAGGGAAAGAAAATGAACAGAATTGAACCAAACCAAACCAAACAGAACTTTCCAAATCATACTGTCACCATTGTTGAGGCAGAACTGGTTGGCTTCTCTAGTAGACTGTTTTTGTACACTGGTAATTGTGTCTCTAAGAGGCTGTTTTTTCCAGTGTTCTGTTTGTTTGGACACTAATACCTTTAACCACAGTTTCAATATCATTAAACCACAGTGAAACCACAGTTTCAATATCACTAAATCACCTTTATTCAGGCTCCTAGATAGATTGACTTGTAGTTTTTGAGCTGCTCCTGAAGAAAAGCTTTGCTAAGGAAATGGATAAAGTAAGAAAGACTGGGGCTAAGCCAGGCACGGTGGTGCACACCTGTAATCCCAGCACCTGGGAGGCTGAGGCAGGAGGATCACTGTGAGTTCAAGACTAGCCTGGGCTACAGAAGTGAGCTCAAGGCCAGCCTGAACTGCATAACGAGACCTTGTCTCAAAAAGACAAAAAACAAACAAAGGCTGGGGCTGGTGTTTAACCTTTAGATTGCTTTTTACAAACCCAGCTTCACCTATGTAGAAGCATTCGTCTATGTAGAATTTGTTGGTATGACAGTAAGATGTTCTCTCTTCTTTGGTACATCAGGCTCCTAAGGATTGGTTATTGTGTCTCAAAAGAGTCCTAAGTTTAGTGTGTGGAAGAATTGGGCAGGGACCTGGTTAAAGGGTGATTCCAAGGTTGCCCCTCTAGACACTCTGATTTCTTCTGCCTAGGACTCTGCATTCTCCACTCTGTGACAGGCCGCTATGGATTTAGAATCTGCCCTTCTGTTCTTAGTTATATTCTCACTTCAAGAAAGAATGTTTGCCAGTATAGATCAAAGGTTGGAGCTTCACCTTGTAACTCACCAGTGACTTCAGTGATGGCCAACTGGGGTGTGGAATTCAGATCTCTGAGTACCATGACAGTTTTCTCAGCTTTATGAAGCTTGCTCTTTCTTACCTACGGACAGGGGATCGCAATCTCTTTAGAAGTCTTTGATTGACAGCATCATTATGGTACATATTTATGAGATAGATACAATATGACAATTTAATTCATATGAAAAATGAAATCAAGGTCATTGGCTATCACCTGCAACTCATTTCTTTATGGTGAGTCTGTTTTCAGATGTAGAGTGCCTCATCATTAACTCTACCCTGCTGTGGCATAGACACCAGAACTGATTCCTGTCATCAAGCCAAGGCATCCTTCTCACTGACCAGCTCCTCCATGTCCCCCTTCCTTCAAATCTCCCCAGCCCCTGTTAATCACAATTCTGTTCTCAACTTCTACGAGGTCAATTGCTTTAGATTTCCCATATTAAATGAGACGATTCAGTGCTTCATCTTTTTCACCTAACCTTGAGGAGACCTCCAAGTTGTCTCAAATAACAGGACTTCATTCTTTTTTGCTGCTGGATGTGCACATGGACCACATTCTCTTTATCCATTCGTCTGTTGAGGGACATTTAGGTTAATGCCAAGTCCTGACTGTTGGACACAGTACTGTAGTAAACATGGGAGTGCAAGTGGCCTTTCAACTTATTGTTTTATTTCTGTTGAATATGTACCTGGTAGTGGTGTTAGCAACACCGTGGACCCCATGCTGTCCATCAGAAGAATCAGAAAGAAGAATCTAGACTCTTCAGTGTGCAAACTATGTAGCATGAGGGATGAAGAAATGCCAGGTTGACTAAAACTAAAGGACAGATGTCCACAGTTCACATGGCATCTGCAGGGTTGACAGCGACCTGGTTTCTTGGTGTCAGTGCATGGAGAAGTGGTGCTTGATTTGCACCTGCACACTCTTTCATCATCCATCCTTATAGGATGCACCTCAGATCTCCACCTCAGGATATGGTTTTTATTATGCTGGTGACATAAAGGCATCAGAGGTTATATTACTGACCATTCCACACATGCTTGGTCATTTGCCACGTACACTTGCTTCTTGGTGACACCACTGACCACAAAGGCACTGAAGGCTGAGATGACTCCCATCCTGCTCATCATTTAGTGGTTTTGCAGGCCCTGTAAAAAGTTCAGCCTTTTCACTGCTACTTTTTGGCATATCCCTTAGCCCCATAAGACTGAAAGGGAGCCTAGCTGTCTCAGTGAGACTGCAGGATCTTGTGGCAGGTCTACTGTACTTTTTTAGGACCCTCCAAGAGCAAACTACTTTACTGTTCTTTACCCCCTTAACTGTAGCATGCATATATACATATATATGTTTATATATAAAATGTGCTTATATGTATGATATAACCATGTCATATGCTTATGTATGATATATATTCATATAGATACATATATATGTAAATGAGGATAGCTAAAAATCAAGACAGAATTATTTTCTATAATGAATGACTAATGTACATTGCCACACTTTGTGAGAGTTCCCCATACTCTGAACCTTCACTAGCTTGGTTATTTTGTGTCTTTTTCATTATAGCCATAATAAACTTGAGCAAAGTGTTATCCCATTGTGGCTGTGATTTGGATTTCTCTGAAAATTAGTAATCTTAAGTATTTTGTAATGTAATTCTTGGCTATTGGCGTGTGTTCATTTGAGAAGAATCTGTTCATGTCTTTATTCCATTTCTAAATGAATTATTTGAATTTTTCCAAATAAAAATTGTTTGAGTTCCTTGTAAGTTGTGGATATTATCCCTCTGTCAGATGTGTAGCTTTCAAAGATTTCTTCCCATTCTTTTTTTTTTTTTTTTTTTTTTTTTTTGTCTGGAGCCAGGGATTGAAATCAGGTCCTTGCGCTTGCCAGGCAAGCATTTATTCTACTTAGCTATCTCCCCAGCCCTACCCCAGCCCCCATTCTGTATGTTATTCTTAGCTATGTTGATTCTTTCCTTAGCTGTATTTAGTTTGATATAAGCCCATTTGTTGTTTGGTTTTGTTGCGTGTGTGTTTTTTAGTTCTACTCAAAAATTCTTTGCTCAGACCAATGTCCTGAAGAATTTCCCCTGTTTTCTACTGGTAGCTTCATAGTTTCCAATCTTATGCTTAACTCTATTTTGAGTTTTTGTACATGTAGAAGGATAAGAGTATAGTTTCACTTTTCTGCACATGATGTCCAATTTTCCCAGCACTACTAGTGCAGTATCTGCCCTTTCCACTGTTATATATTCTTGTCTCTTTTGTCAGAAATCAGTTGGCTGTAAATGTGGCTATTTCTACCCCCTCCTTTCTGTTCATTGGTTTGTATGTTTTTATGCTAACACCATGCTGTTTTAGCTTTACACTCTGTAGCTTTACACTATATTCTGAAGTTAAAAACTGCTATGATGCCTCCAGCTTTGTTCTTTTTGCTCAAAATCTCTTTGGCTATTTAGAGCCTTTGCCAGTTTTTGTTTTTGTGTTTGTTTGTTTGTTTGTACTAGGGACTGAACCCAGGACCTCACACTTACTAGGCAGGCACTGAACTACTGAGCTAAATCCCCAGCCCCAATTAGGAGCCTTTGATTATACGTATATTTTGTGTTTCCATTTCTGTGAAGAATGACACATAGCCAAAATGTAGACTGGATAGTCATTTCATGAATGAAATGACAAACTCTTGCTCCTGCCTTTCTTCCCTCTACCATAATTACCCAAGAGCAAGGACATTTAATGGTCTTTACTCCGTATATCCCATTAAAAGAAAATCATTAAAAATTAAGACAGCCATCTTTACTTTTTATTATTTATTTATTTGTTTGTTTGTTTGTTTTTGTATTTTAGAGAAGTGTCTACAAGGTGTTCAGGGTCTCACTACTAGATCAGACTCATAGTAATCTGCCTGTTTACAGCCTCCCAAGATCTGGGATCTGGGATCTAGGATAGTAAGCTTTTTGACTGTGAATCTTGAAATTCCTATAGTGATTCTGCTGGTAGGATGAAATGCTCTTAATTGGGGATACTATTGCACTCCCTAAGAAGATGCATGGAGGAGGAGACTGAGAAGAATAAAAAGATTTAGGGTCACCTCATCACTAATAGCACACCAGGGACTCAAACCTAGGTTTGCAGGTAGGAAGTTCTCTGTGCTTGGGTTCCCACAGGCTCAAGACCTCTCCAGCCACTAAGGCTCCTTGGAGTGTCATTACCTGCCTGGGTAAAGAGGAGGCTCTTGGTGCTCATGTCAAAACACAGTTACTTAGCACTTTCTGTATGCCAGTGCTCTGTGTTAAGTGCCAGAAGCTAAAATGATGACTAATACATAACCTCGATTTACAAGACACTACACAATGGGCTGTAAGGGGACATGAGATATTTCAGAGAGGGAGAAAGTAACAGTCAATATGAAGTGTGGTCAACAACTAGCAGGGGCATCCCTGTGTGGCCCTGCCTCACTGGTTGTGTCTCGGGGGCAAGGGATTCCTATCACTGGTGACATGAGGTTAATAAAACTGTCCTCATACCATTGTTTTCTATGAGTCTGAGAAATAATTGGATAGTAAATGCAGTAATACAAAGTGCATCTGAAAGCCCTTGCCAGTGCCTGGCACAGGATTGGAGCTCAGGGAAGTGGTGATTGTCCTGGGCATGGTTGCTGCAGTGTATATTTGAGTCTGCCTCCCTTTGGAATCAGTCTGTTCCCTCAGATAAGCTAGTTTTATGTTCCCACTTCCTAGCTCTTGGACGGTCCTCTGTAATTTGACTTTGGCAGGATCGAGACCCGAGTGTGCCTCTCTATAGCTGTTAGTTACATCGGCAAGTGTCCTGGGGGGGGGGGGGAGCTGTGACATGTGAGGCCCTCAGGTGCTTCCAAAGCTAGCTTCTGGTTGTGGCCACAAGGGAGGCAACAAGACAGCTGTGCTGCTGAGCTTGAGGTGCCTGCTCCACATTCTCATTTCCCATCCAACCCCAAACTGAGGTCATGAGAGCTCTCTGCTACAGAGAGCGGGACTGAGTGTGTTCTGCTGACGTGAGCCAGAGCTCTTAGCCAATGGGCATAGCCTTGGACTAGGAACTGGCTGCAAACGTGGTGCTGGGTTGCAATTTCTATGTGGACCAGGCATACCACATTCACACACATGCACATGCACGCACGCACACGCGCGCGCGCGCACACACACACACACACACACACTGCTGGTAAAGGAAGAGTTGTTATGTACAATAATTCAAGTGATTAATCCTTCTTCCCTGAGCAGGATCCCTTCTCTAGGGGCCAAAACTAAAAGGCAATGTGTGAGAAAGAAGAGACAGTCGAGGAAAGGAGGGGAACTCTGGGAGCTGCAGGATAAGATCTAAAGTAAATCAGAGAATAAGAATTTTAAGAAGAGAATTGTAAAGAGAGCTGGAAAAATTATGAAGAATCTGTTGAGAATTTTAATTCTTACTGAAATGATTGTTTGGTGTGCAAAATAATCCTCAACATCACAGCACTTGAAATATTCAAAGATCAAAGCCAGTCAAATAGCTCAGTGGATTAAAGCATCTGGTGGCAGGTGCAGGGACCAGGGGTTCAATCCCAGGGCCTGCCATGCCGGCCCCACCCCAGGGCTCACTGAGACGGCAACTGAGACTGGGCATGGTGGCACACACCTGTAATCCTAGCTCTTGGGAGGCTGTAAGCAGGTGGATCACTATGAGTCCAATCTAGTAGGAATATCCTGAACACCCTGTAGACCCTTCCCGAAAATACAAAAAAAAAAAAAAAAATCAAAGATCAAAAAGAGAACAGTTTTCATACCACAAGAGCAAGGTAAGCAGAAAGCACCACCCCTTCAAAGTGTCCCTGTCCCACTACCCAGAATGAGGGACTGTGTCATGTTCCAGAGCATAGGAACTTGGCAGATGTGATTCATGTTTGCAGTCTTCAGTGGGGAGAGCATCCTAGAGAACCTGGACGGGTAGCAAGGATCCTTAGAAGTGGAGAGAAAGGTGGGAAGGGAGTCAGGAAGAGGAGAAAATTGCATCAGGGCAGGTTCAAAGCCAAAGGCAACTTCACCTTCCCTGGACTGCTTTAGAGAAGGACGAGGCTGACACACCCATGCTATGTGGTGTCCTCTAGAGCCTGGAGCCAGCCTCGGTGGCCACCAAGCAAAGTACCAGTCTCACACTTGCCAGCAAGTGAATTCCACCAACAGGTAGGATGAGTTTGGGAGTGGGCTGCCCCGTGGGGTTCTCCCCCCCCCCCCCCGGCCAAAGGAGCACAGCCTTTAGCAGCCCAGGATGCCCCCCAGTCTGTGACAGCAGCAACAGAAAACTGACACAGACAAACTTGGAAAAGCACCAGACAAAAATTGTAAGTGAAAATCATAATGATTGACACCTAAAACTCATTAAGCATATTGAAAAGTAGATTACATTTGCCTAGAGAGAAAAAGAATTCAAAATTCAAGGAAAGGCTGAAGGACTTGCTCAAAATGCAGCCCACAAAGACAGAAAGAATGCATGATGAGCAAAGAAATTGGCAAGAATTGTTGTCTGGAACAAACTGAGGATGAAGATGAGATGATACAGAGGCACTGTCAGGATGACAAGTTGAGGGGGCTTTACCAGGGAAGGGAGGTATTCTGCAGTCGTTTTCTTATGGAAGAGCAAGCAAGTGATACCAACTTTAGACTTAAAATGCATAGAAAGCCAAATTTGCAGGCTTAAATTTTAGAGATAAATGGTTTGTAAAATATAAATGCTAAACATACGAGTGAGATGTGTAAGGGAAAGTCATCAGGATGTGAGAAAGCAGAAATCACAATCAGAAAGCATGATACATAGGAATACCGAAGTTAAGATAGTAGAAGCCCAAGCATATCAGTAATTATGATAAATGGCAAGATATAAAGTTTGTGGGCTGGACGTGGTGGTGCATGCCTGTGATGCCAGCATTTGGGAGGCTGAGGCAGGAGGATCAGTACAAGTTTGAGACCAGCGTAGGCTACAAAAGCGAGCTCAAGGCCATCCTGAACTGCATAGCAAGACCCTGTCTCAAAAAGATGAAAAAAATAAAATAGAGTTTGTCAGTAAGAAACAGAGTACAAATGAATTTTTGAAAATTGGTATGTGCTATTTTCCAAAAAAAAGGTAGAATGCATAGATAAGCTGAGAGTTCTTAGAACAGACTGTGTCTCTTTGCAAAGAAGAATGGATTTCAACTCCTGAGGTAACTCCTTTCAACTCCTTTAGGAAGGATCCCCGTGTGGGCCAGGCACTTGCCCAGCCTTTGGCCTTCCTCCTGGGTTTCTCTTGAGGAAAGGACCCTTGGTCCAGGTGACCTCTGATCCTGCCTGCGCATGCATGAAGGGCAGAGAAGGGCTGTGATCCCCAGCAGAATCTCTTCCACAACCCCTCTGACCAAGGAGACTGTTCACAAGTCAGAGTTTCAGAAGATCTTCCTCTCTACAACCTCTGTTTAGAAGTATCAACCTTGACTCCTGCTTCTCACAAGTACAGTGCAGTGGATATTCTACCCAAAACTATGTTGGTTAAACATTTTCTAACATTTCTTGAATGAAGAAGTCCAAATTGCCTGCCATAAGAGCAAGGTCCAGAGAGTAAGCCAGCACCAGACCCTGCAGTGGCCCTGAGGATTGTGCTCCACCCTGTTGACCATGTTTCCATCTGATGGACCCCTGGGTAAGGGACTGGAGGGCCAAAGCAAGAATATGCTCTGCTTTCAGCAGGTCACAAGGAACCGAGATCATAATGGTGAAGATTGGGCAATTCAATGACATAAAAATTAAAAATACTTTCTCATAAGAAATGGCATAAATTGAGAAGAAATATTACAACACAGAATATAAAGTATTAACATCTGGAGTACCATTTATTCTACTCCGGTCAGAGGACCATACATAGGGTTACACACAGAACTTTTCCTTTTTGTCTGTTTAGTGGGGGCTGGGAAGATAGCTCAATGATTTAGAACTGCCTGGGAAGTGCAAGGTCCTGAGTTCGATTCCAGGTACCAAAAAGCCCCACTAAATACTCTGGTCTCTCTATTTCATAACTGCACCCTGCATTTGTCACCACCAATCAACTTTTACTCCTGGACCAGCCCCATCAGCTTGGCTGTAATACAAGGACTCTAAGATGTTCCTTAGGAGCTGCCACCTCTGGGCCTCGCTGAACCCAAATTCACCCAGGAGCAGACATGCACATGCTCTCCCTTGCCCTCCCAAACCCAGTCCATCCTGGTAAGCCCTTGTCAGAGCGACAGGAAGCCAGCTCCCCATCACTATTAGCCACCCCCCTTTCACCTGTCTCTCCACCATGCCTTCCTTCCAGAGACATTTCTCCCTTGGGATACCCAGTTCTTCCCCCTCCTCCTGCCCCTCACTAGTCCTTCTCAAGCCATGTGCTTCATCCTCTGGCCTTTCTGACTGCTGACCTGTCCAGGGCCCTGTGCTCAGTCCTTGTTTGGTCTTCTACAAAGTCGACGCCTGCTGGCTGGGTGAGCTCCTCGCACATCCTCACGGTCATGACTTCCACTCGTGTCATCAGCCTGGACCTCTCTTGTGAATTCTACAACATTAACCAACTGCATAGCCAAAAACCCCTCAAAGGGCTCGTAGACATCTCAGCCACAGTGATTCATGCATCAGGCTCTCCCTAGCTCTCCCTATCCGCCTCTCTTGTACTCTTCAGGCCTCCTCTTGTGGTCACTCCACCCTGCAGTCCCCAGGCTGGTTGTCTCAGCATGTCTGTCTGTCTGTCTCTTTCTCTGTCTCTCTCTGTCTTGTCCCCCCACCCCTCTTGTTTCACTCCCAGCCAATTCAGCAGAGACTCCTATCCACTGTCCTTCCACCCTGTACCTGGCCACCACTTACTGTCCCACTGTGCTCCACAAACTCTTCTGCTTTTCTGTAATTGGTCTCAATGTTTGTCCTGCATAGGGCTTCAGATCCCAGCCACAGTGCTACCTCAGGGCTCCTCTGTGGCAACTCAGCTGCCTGGCCTCCTCCCTTGAGGCCTTTCCTCACCTCGCAGCTTTAGTGCTCCAGCTCCCACTCTGGCTTCTCCCTCTGGCACACTGGGCATCCAGCCCATGTTTACTCTCCCTACTAAGGTGTGTGAGCGGAGAGGCCTGGCTTTGGGCCTGCCACTTCCCAGAACCTAGAAGAGCTCCTGGTGTGGAACAGGCTGTCCACTTCCTAAGTGGCATAGCTATCACAAAGAGCTGCATATGATCAGGAAACTCAAGATGAAACACAGGCTTCCATCTGTATGCCGGACAAGAGAAAACAAAAATGGCCAGTATACCTGAAAAATGTTCAGCTCCATTTAATCTTGCAAACTTCAAATTAAAACTATCAGGCTATAAACTGGGCATGGTGGCACACACCTGTAAACCCAGTACTTGGGAGGCTGAGACAGGAGGATCGATGAGAGTTCAAGATCAGCCTGGGCTACAAAAGTGAGCTCAAGGCCAGCCTGAACAGCCTAGTGAGACCGTCTCAAAAAGACAATAAAATAAAATAAAACCATCAGACTATGCTTTTGTGACCATCAGGTTGGCAAAAATTAATAGACAAAGTGGTATCATGGAAGAAGAGGATGGGAACATCTGGAACACACATCCATTGTAGGAAGAGGATAAGTTAGAAGTGTCACTCTTAGACATTAACATCATAAACCTGTACTTAGATGACATCCAAGGCTGACATGCAAGAATGCCCTGGAGTCCAAAGAAGCTAGACAAAGAGGAACCACATCAGCAGGCAATATTTGTGATAACAATACACAAGGAAACAACCCTAATGCTATGACATAAAACTGAAGGTCAGTTGTGATATGTCATATGGTGGAATGTCATAGAGTAGCAACAGTCAGTGGACCTCAGCAGTAGATGTTTTTGTGGACATACCTCTGCTCTCACTCACAGGTTAATGCAGTGTATTCCCGTTGCTGTTCAGGCATGCAAATCTAAACTATATATTGATCATATATCATATATATAAGAGAGAGACTACATATATGTGCCTTTACATGTATAGAACATGTATACAACATGTACTATAAAGAAAAGACATATGGAGTCTTCAAAGATCTTGGAAAATGTTCTTGTTCTTATAATGATTGTTGAGCATTTTGTCATTTTGACTGACATACATTGCAAATATTCTTTTTGTTTTTTTGGTATACCAGGGATCAAACTTGGGACCTTGTGCTTGCCAGGCAGACCAATGCAAATATTCTTATTTGCACATAAGTTTAATATTTTAAAGAAAGGAGAGCCCACCATAAACAATTAAAGAGCTGTCCAGCAAAAAGAAGGTGTCCTCATACAGGCCCACTGACAGGAGCAGGGAAGGACCCAGCCTCCCTGGCTAGGGACCGTGGGCCCCAGGGCTGGTGTCTGTTACACCACCTATACAGGCAAGTGGGAAGAAGCTGAAGCAGAGCAGAATGGATCCACCAGTGACTAAGCTCCAAGGGACCCACAAGGTCATACACTGTGCTGGAGTGTGAAGGATCTCCGTGCCCCACTATGCCATCTCTTCTCTGGTATCTCCAGCCTAGTCGCTGCTTTGTCTCTGTGGGGTTGCTAAGCTGCCCCATTTATATCCTGAGGCAGCACTGTGTAGCAGGTTGAAGAGCATGCAGTATTCCTGGCCTTCCCTCCATCATCAAAGTCCTCAGAGCCACGAAGTGCACTGCTCCCCTATTCTCCTGGATAAACTGAGTTACCAAGGTTCATCTGATTTTTTTTTAATCCCCATGAACATGTAAGGATTAATCTCTCCCAATTAATGTCCTAACTCTTCTATGGGGATCTTGTATCAGCTAATTTTGGCCATGCACACTCTTCGGTGCCCCTTCCTCTCATCCCACCCCATGAGTCTGTCCCACAGTTCCTGTATATCCGTCAGATAGTCACCCTGACTTTAGAAAGGGCAGCAGCCAATCTAGAGGAGAAGTGCCATCTTATAAACTTCATAAAAGGATTCTCAGGCGCGCTTACCTTCTCAGCACTGATCACAACTCAGTCTACCACTTGCAGTGGATTCCCACTTGCAGTGGTATGCTGGGGATTTATGGGTAAAACGTGAACAGTGACACCAATAAATATAGTCAAGCTAGCTGGACCTTTTCATTCCGGTGATAAGCAACATCTCAGTCTCTCAGACCATAACAGGTGCTGTTCAAATGTCATTCACTTCATCCTCTTCCTCTACCATCTCTACAGAAGCCAGTGGCTGCCCACATAGCTCACTGCCCACTCTGGGTGCCCATGCTGACCCAGGTCCACTCATCATGAGAGATGGCCATTCTGAGTCAGGCAGGAGAAAAGTATCTCAGGAAAAGAAGTCAACGCATCAGGCTTCCCTTGAAGGAAGGCCCATGTCCCAGTTCTCAAGCCCAGCAGAGGTGATGCCTGCCTCATGTGATCTTTTGGAGGTGGACAGCAGGTGCAGCTAAGAGAGGCAGACCTGGTCTGCTGCTCAGACATCACAGTCATCACGCTATGGGAGGCTTAGTGCTGGCCAAGGCCAAGGTCACGCAGAGTACAGCCTCTTCCTCCGGAAGAAAAGACCACCCCTCCAGTGACAGCTCTCCAGTGTGGAAACAATAGCTTAAGCATGCATTACTTGGGCTCTTTAGACCACTCACTGCCTGTGGAATTGTATTGCAAAGTTAAAAAATGGATTAAGTTCAAATCATAGGTTTCCTAAGATAATTGCAGAAGTCTATCTATAAATTAAAGATACAAGGGAAATGAACCAGTTCAGCCCACTGAATGACCTGGTGGTCACTTCTGCAGTGGACTGGTATCCAGGCTGCCTCTGCTGTTGAGAACAGAGTCCTGGCTGGCAGGAGGCTCAACAGAGACTGTAATGTGTACCCTTGGCAGAGCACCTGCAATGCGATGAGGCACTCTTCATTATTTTCAGATAGCTTTTTAAAAAGTCCTTGAAATACTTGTGGCTGAAATCTTGTGCAGACTGCTAATATAGGCACTGAGAATGTCTCTAATCTGTCGTTATTCATTAGGATTATTCCCAGGATTATTACTAAATGTTTCACCTTGTGTGGTTCAGAGTTTATTCTTTTTGAAAAATAAAACTATTGGGCCTTCTTTTATCTTTCATTATATAGGGTTTGCTGTGGTGAGGTACTTTGAAACCCATAATTGAAATAGAAAGGATGTCATAAAATTTTAAATGCTATCTTTATCATATTTAATAACAAGCAGTTCTAAACCAAAAACCTCACTCATCAGAGTTTTGGGTCTTGACTTCATAGCATCATTAAAAGGCTTTACACACAAAGAGCTAACATATTGCTACTGAATTCATCATTCCAATGAATAATGATAATTCCTTAACCTTCAATTAATTCTGTGGTTGAGCCTAATTAATGAATGTTTAGTGACAGCAGGTACAAGGTAATAAAAGTCCATTAGGATTTAAGAACTATTGGATAGCCAAACTTGGAAATGAGCCTTTGACCAAGCTCAGAGACTTACTAATTACTACTTCACATGCATACAGAAGAAATATGACAGAGGGTTCTGTTTCTCCCAGCCAGTGTCACTATGAACATAGACTCCCTTAGTCCTTTAATCATGACCTGGGGAATATGATTTGCCTTAGAACACAGAGCAAGAAACTATGGCTAGAAATCAGGATAAATAAGATATATGATTTTATGTTTATTTTCTGAAAGGCAAAATATACATCAGCACTAGAGAGGAAATGGATCAACAGTTACTTATATCACTGACAGAAAGCCTGTACTCTGGCAGAAGAGCACAGCTGTATTATTGTCAAGTGGGTATCATTTTTTAAGGGGCTTAGTTGAACACTATCTTATTCAGTTTGGAATGCTATGTACGACACTGTACACTGGAGGCTGAGATGGTCCATGTTGATTTCTCACAGTTGTGGAAGCTGGAAGCCTAAGATGAAGGTTTTGGCAGCTCTGAGAGCCCACTTTCTGGCTCCAGACAGACCTGATTTACTGTCCTTTTTTAACTCATTCAAATAGGGAGGGGATAAGTGGGAAATTCTGTCATTTGTTATAAGAGCACCAAGCCCTGTCATGAGGGTTCTCCCTCAGGACTTAATCATCTTCCAAAGGCCCTGTTGAACCAGACATTGGGAGTCAATATTTGCATTTGGGGAGAACGCAAGCATGCAGTCCATGACATAGTCCGTGCAAGTTGCAAAGGTAGAGGAGAGATAAGCATGAGGCTGGGGCGGAGTGGTGGGAGGCTGGGTGTGGTCTGCCCGGTGGAGAACAGCATTCCCTGGAGTGCCCAGGTAGACCAGAACCCAGAGGCAGGTCACAGCACTGACCCCTGAACAGGCACAGTCCTAGGTAAGGCATCTGGGAAAGAATCAGGTTGTGGAAATCAGTTTCCCTTGCATAGCAGGTCGAGAATAGAGAAACACGTTGTGGCTAGAGTCCACCTCATCACTGAAAGCAAAAAAAGGCCACGACTGCTAGTTCATGAATTTGTCGCATTTTTGTTCTGATATAAGGTCTTGGCTTTTTCCACAATATGGGTAAGAGATGTGTTTTTATTTCATGCACACGTGAATTAGATTTTCCTAGATAAGTCAGCAGATCCAGCCCCACACACCGTTTGCCCTGGCTCAGTTCACAAGCCGTAGTGCTCCCCAGTAGCCATGCAGATGGACTCACCACTCACAAGGCGACTCATCTTCTTCTCCATGAAGAAGTTCCACTCCTCTGGGGCCTTTCATTGTGACCTGTGAGCCACCCAGAGCCCCACCTTTGCCATCTGAAACCACTTTAAGGTTCGCCTCTAGTTGAAGGCCAGTATTTCTCATTGAATCCCACCCAGTCACCATGAAAGGAGGTGGCTCCTGCTTCCTGCTCTGGACAGGGACTCACACAAAATGCAGATGTCACCACATCGCTGTGAGCAACCCCGGAGCTGCTCCCAAACAGCCTGCACTTTCTCTTCCTCTGGTGCCTGCTAACCACTGGATTTCAGGTGCAGAAGCACATTAGGATTACAGAGAAGGGGCTGTTGTTAGAATAGCTGATGGTTTGTCTTAACCTTCCCACTGGGATTCACTCCCTAAAGGAAACAAACTTTGCCCGTCTGTTAATTGGAAGCCAAAGGAGAGAGGCATAGCCAGAGATGCCCAGAGGAGGTCAGGAAATCATACACAGAATCAATATGGAGCTTTTCAAGTTGCTGAGAAAGGCATACATGCATCAGAAAGAAGATGGCTGAGTATTGTGAACAATCAGAATCCACCCTTTTAGCTATTTTGAAATATAAATTATTATTAAAGATAGTCGCTCACCATGCTGTAGAACACTAGAACACTTTCCTCCTTTCTCTATTTTTTGTACTTGATAATTAATCTCATCTTTCATTTATATATCATATCCATATATGGAAATATCACTGTGTACCATAAATATGCATAATTAGTATGTGTCACTTAAAAGATGAAATTGAAGTTTGAAAAAAAATTAAAAATTGACAGAAAAGTATCACTGGGTAGAGCTGATTACAGACAGATTGGAAGCAGAATTTGCCAGCCCTGAGCAGCCTGGAGGAGCCTACCATGGAAGGTGTGTCATGGTGAGTGTGTCACGGTGAGTGTGTCACGGTGAGTGTGTCAGTGTGTCACGGTGAGTGTGTCAGTGTGTCACGGTGAGTGTGTCGTGGTGAGTGTGTCACGGTGAGTGTGTCATGGTGAGTGTGTCACAGTGCGTGTGTCATGACAGCCATGTTCTCAGGCACTCAGCAGCGTCAGCACCTCACCTGGGCTGGATCTCCTTCTTTGTACAGCAGTTGAGCATTTGTGCTGTCCTCTCTTCAGAGAGGTTGAAACCTACCTTGTCAGTTATCCAAGGCAGGATTTGACTCCAGACCCTGCCTGGCTCGCCCTCTTCGCCACCTCATCCGCAGCAGAACGCTCATGTCTAAGGCTCTAGACAGCAGTAGACGTGCCGCAGGCCCTGCGGGGCATGCTGTGCTCCATGCGCAAGTCCTCTGAGAGAGCAGGGAGGACAGAGCACTTTCCCAGGCCACTGGAGCCTTATTTTATGACTTAGCCTGAATACTGAAGACCTAACTCTGGGACTGCAGAGTGTGACTCTATTTGGAGAAAGGGCCTTTAGAGACATAATGAAGTTCAAATGACGTCATTAACATGGACAATAATCCAATCAAATTACTGTGTCCATTAAGAAAAGGAGCTTAGGACATAGATACACAAAAGACCGGCAAGCTGGCTCAGCAGTCTAAAGCACCTGCTTAGGCAAGCTTAGGCAACCACAGAGTCTGAGGTTTGATCCCCCAGCACCACATGCTGCACCAACCCCACCCCCAGGGCACGCTGAGCCAGATATAAAAAAAAATAGATACACAAGAGGGACCACCACAAGACATACAGAATTTGAGGATGGTCACCTACACCCTCCACAGCCACAAACCATGCCAACACTTTCACCTTGACCTTGACCTTTAGCTTTCAGACTTTTGGGAAAATGCATTTCCTGAGCAGACGCAGGCATGAGGATATGAACCCCTGTTTCCTCCTTGAAGTTGACCTGCATCATTGATGATGTACCAAGTAAAACTGGCTTTTCTAACATGCCAAGAACTGCAACCACCAACTGTCTAGTAGCTTAAAATAGAACCTTTAGATATATGTCATGAGATAAATGTACATAAAGTAGACAGCTCAGATTTTTCTTGAACTTCAAAGGGGATCCAGGGTAAATGAATAATAAAATAACCTGCATTTCCAAAAGTGACCTTCAGAAGGGCTGGGCCTCCCACTTGGAAAGAAACCCGATGTCAGATCCTATGAATCGGTTGTACCAAGCTTGCATGAAGATGCCAGTGTGCTTTGTCTCAGGATTATAGTGCATTGTACAGACCCAACCAGCCACTCCCTCATCTATTATGCATCATTTCCCATCAGTGTCAGAGCCCTAGACCTGAACAGATGTAAGGAGCTGTGAAGTCTTGGCTCGGCCTAAGCTCTCTGTGATTTTCCAAAGCATTCTGTGAGTAGGATCCTATTTCCAAGTCCTGTGGAGCAAACAGCAAGGCGAAACAGAGACCTCTCCTGACTAACACCTTTGACATCCTTGAGGCCAGCTACACATAGCCCTAATAAGTCATTCTGTAGTAGAACATAGTGCTCCACCTTCCCCAGAGAACTTCTGCTGTACTTGGCCTGGAGGAACATCGCTGAGCACCCATCCAGTCCTCCAAACTCACACCTGTGCTCTACTGCCAGCAAGGACTGGGGCCTGTGTTGTTCTCTTGCTGCAAGTCCTATAACACACACATGGGCCTCTAATCCACTCCTGCAACTGCAGCTTAAGTGTGGCTGATCCTAAGGCCTTGCTCCTTTCTCCCTCAGTCCTTGAAGGTGCACCCCTGGCAGAGCAAACCTTCCCAAGCATGGCACTAGCTACTTTCCCTGAAGCTCATGCCTACCTGCCTTTCCAGGGAAGACCCCACTAACCTATGTGGACATCCCTGGTGCCAGGTGTCTCCCTCCCCACCAGCTGTGGTGTCTCCCTCCTCTACCAGTTCACTCCTGCACCAGCTCCCTCCTCCACCACCTCCCAAAATAATTCTTGTACCTGCAAGTATGGATTTATCTGTCTCTTACAATCCTTTACCCTCCCCTTAAAGCTGTGGTGCCTCTCCAAGGTCCCACACAGCCCTTGATTGAGAATAATGCTCCTCCCCCTTGAGTTTATGTGGAGCTACCCACATCAGTTTACAGTTGCAGTACGACATTTGCCACCCTTCTGACATGGTCAGGGTGTATAAAACCAAAACTCATCCTGATATGGTTACTCAGGCAGCATGGTAAGACACAAGAGAGAAGATAGAATGTATTTAGTTATGATCCCACCTCCAGTATACAGCAGTCAAGAATTGAGAATCCCTCAAAGTCCAGGGAGAGAAGAAAGGGACAAGAGTGTCTGGCCCCTCTGGATGCAATGATCCTTGATGAATGGTCTCATAAGTGACATGAGCCAACACAACTAGCACTGACTCACGGCTAGTAGACTCTAAAGAGCTCTGGGGAGAAAGAAGAGACAAAGAATAGAGTCAGGCCAGGAAAGAGGAGATTCCATGAATTCATACTTGCATGTGTAATTGTGATCCCAGGCTGGACTGGATTCCTAAAAGATAACTTGTAAACCTTTAAATTAGCACAGGGGGATTCAAGAGGAGGTGAGTCCTGCTATCCAAGAATATCATGTCAACCTACTGTTGTCTCCTACTATGGTGAAGATTTCTGACTGGTAGCTGGAGAAAATGCAGCAGACAACACTCGTGTAGCTTAAATTCACAAAGTGTCTAACAGCATCTTGTAAGAGGCAGGGGTGAAGAAACAAAGGTTGAAAGCAAAACATGTGGGGGCAGAGCAACTACCCCAAAGATGTATGGCTACCACCTAGGGCAGCCCCCAGGGAAAAATTTAAGATCTGTAGCTAGGATTAACCCATTGTCTGGCCTTACTCTTCATTAGATTTGGGTCATGGAGTTGGTTGTGGTTTATTTAGTTGCATTTATTTGTCTCTCGTTTTGCAGTGGGGGAGAGTCTCACTGTGTTGCTCAGGCTGGTCTCAAGCTCCTGCATTCGAGCAGTTCTTCCACTTCAGCTTCATGAATGCCTAGCACTGCAAGCGTGCGCCACTGTGCTTGGCTGTTTTTCCAACATTTTATCAGGGTCTTTGGTAAAATCATAAAATTTATATCAATCAAAAATATGAATGATCTTGGGCTGGGGATATAGCTCAGTGGTATAAGTGCCTGCTTGGCAAGTGCAAGGTCCCAAGTTCAACCCCCGGCATCAAAACTAACTAACTAAATAAAGATATGAATGATCCAAAATCTGTAAGCATGATGTACTTGTGACAAAATTAAGATCTAAAACTTCTGGATGGCTAGACAAAAAGGCCACATGTAACAGGGAATTTGATAGGAATAAATGCAAGTTGTCCACATGGACACACGGAACAGTTTCACATGTGAAGACCACACAGCCCAACAGCCACACATGTGAAGGGAATGTCAACTGATTATGACCTTAACATAGACTATTTGTATGACAAGGCCTCTAAAAATTTTACTTTGATCTGGATTACATAATAACGCATGGTAATTTGAACTAAGGAAGAGACAGTGTTGTTTCTTCTGCCATGGCCATGGCCACATAATACTTATAATGTTGTAAGAGAGAGTGGCACTCTTCATGAGTGACAGTAAGGGTGACAAAAGGGCTCAAAGTCAGCTCTTGGCAAAAAAGAAAAAAAGAAATAAAGAATCAAGTGGCAGTTAGTCTGGAGAAAAGAAACTTCCAAAGATGTGGTTGTTTCCATGTAAGATTCTAGACTTGTTTTAAGAAATTGAATCCCATGCAATGTATATAAATGACACAGAGCCAGACAGGGTACCAGGATGAAAGTGGCATTCAATCCGAGCACTTCGGAGGGACTGGACCTCCTTAAGTGCACTGACTGCAGCAGCAGAAGCACTAATGCTTATACATACCAAGCTCACACTATAGTTTAATGCATACTTTCTGATTTTACCTTCACAATAATCCTATAAGATGGACCTTACAAGCTGGGTGTGGTGGTGCATGCCTGTAATTCCAGAACTTGGGAGGCTGAGGCAGGAGGATCAGTGTGAGTTCAAGACCAGTCTGGGCTACAGAAGTGAGCTGAAGGTCAGCCTGAACTTCATAGTGACTTTGAGACCCTGTCTCAAAAAGACATAAAAAAAAGATGAACCTTATAGATGTAAAAAAAGAGATGCATAGAGGTTAAATAGATTACACAGGTCACAGAGCAAATAAGTAAAAAATATGAAGATTTGGCCCCAAAACTTCCCAGCACCAAAATCTATTATCTATGAGGACATGTCACTGATAAAGGAGGGGTGTATATAGACTTCTAGAACAGTCACTAACAATGAGCATAGCAATAATAACAGCTGACAATAATTACCAACATCTGTTAGACACTTCACATGTACCAGGCACTAATCATACAGAAAGAAGTTAGTTTGATTCAACTGATAACCCTAGGAAAATGGACATTTTTATCTCCATTTAGATATGAGGATGTTGAGACAAGGAAACTTTAGCCTTGTTTATTGCTTACCAAGCTTCCAAGCAGAATCTCTGGGGTACAAACAAAGCTTTTGCTCAAGAATGTGAGGGTTCAGAATTTAAATAGGATGATTGACATTGACTCTGAGCTTGGATTTCCATTTCCTTCGTTTGCACCCACTTCAGCTGAACAAAGGCTGTCCCTGTGTTGAGACTACTGGGGGAATCTTGTGTTGCCCAGGTGCCCAAGGGCAGAGTCTGGGCTGTTAGCTTTGCTTCTTTCCTTAAGCCGAGAGCGCTGTAGCTGGGAGAAACAAAAAGGCAACAAGACTCATGGCCTCTGTAAAATGACATGGTTGGGTTCACTCTAAGTTTATTAGAACTTGAAATTCAATGCTTAAGATAAAAATCACAGGGCTGAAAGTATAGCTCAGTGGTAAAGCACTTGCCTAACAAGAACAACTGAGTTCCATCCTCCATACTGCAAGCAAAGCAAAACAGCACAAGCTATGAAACATGGGGTCTAGGCATAAGGAGATGCAAAACTATTATGTGGGACTATCTCTACAATAAAACATGTATGAGAGCTAGAGAGATGAGAGATGGCTCAGTAGAACAAGCACCTGCCTGGCAAGTGCAAAGTCCTGAGTTTAATCCCTGGTACTGCTAAAAAAGAACTCTCTTAAAACATGTATGATCACCAGGCATTGTGGTGCATGCCTGTAATCCCAGCTCTTAGGAGGCTGAGGAAGGAGGATCGGTGTGAGTTCAAGACCAGCCTGGGCTACAAAAGTGAGCTCAAGGCCAGCCTGAATTGCATAGCGAGACCCTGTCTCAAAAAGACAAAAAAAAAAAGTATGATTTTTTTAGGGCTGGCCAGATAGCTCAGTGGGCTAAAGTGCCGGCTTAGGCAGAGCACAGCAGCCTGAGGTTCAACCCCCAGCATGCCATGCCAGCCCCACCTCCAGGGTGCACTGAGACATTGATTGAAGCTCGGCATGGTGGTACACACCTGTAATCCTAGCACTTGGGAGGCTGAAAACAGAAGGATCACTATGAGTCTGAGCTACATAGTAAGACCCTATAGACCCTGTACCAAATACATAAAAATAAATAAATAAATAATGTATGATTTTTTATTTTAAGTACCATCATTTAAAGGTCAAAATGTATAGAGTGAAAAGTAAACCAAAACACCTAAAAGAGAAAGTGAGTAAACCACAATGCAGGGTGAAATGCACTCTCCCAGAACCAGGAAACAAAAGAGTCTTACTAGAAAGGTGTTTACATTCTTCAAAGATCGAAGATAAAAGGACAGTGTACCTAAAGCACAAAATTAAAAATTATGTAAGCTTCTAGAGTAAAAATAATTTTTAAAAGATAAATTCATAAGCTAAATAATAAACTAGACATAGCTAAAAAGGTAATTATCGAATTGAAAGATGTTCTGAAGAAATTATTCTGAATAAAGGAGAGACATACAGAGATGAAAAGCAAAACGGCGTTAAGAGTCACAAAATGAGAGGACACAAGCAGGCAGCAGAGAAAAATGAAAAAGCAAAAATTTAATGGCAAAAGTAATATAAATCCTGAAAATAAAAAGCAGAGTCAGGACTGGAAAGATAGCACAGTGGTAGGGCACTCACCTAAGCATGCGCAAGGTTAGATTTCCCAGCGCCACAAAACCAAACAAGAGCTTAGTAAACTCCAGGTCAAGGATAAATAAAATATATCCAGACTGAGACATGCTGTAAGTACAGTCCACTAAGCCCAGAGCCCTCATACACAGGGCAGAATTCCTGGCTCTAGAGAACATTTAGCTTCTGCACACGTGCAGGGTGTCTGAGGTGGGAGAAATAACCCTTACCATATTCCTGCCCCATGTTCTAGAACCCTAGGTGCCAAGGGCAGGGATACACATCAGCAAGGAATATGGCTGGGGTACTGCTCAGCTCTGTCCATATTTTTGGAAAACTATAGAAGCCTCAAAAACTGGGAGAGGAGGGAGGGAAGGTGGTTTACATGTCAAATGGATGAGCATTATACAGTCAGAGTCAGTCCTCATAAAGACTATCATTAGTAACAGATTTCTTCTAGGGAATAGCCAAGTTTGTGGTTTTCTTTTTCAAAACTCTGCTTCATTCAGCAACCTGTGAAAAAAGGAAGAGACTACAGAAACTCATCTGATTCCAGATATCGTGATGGAAGAGGACCACAGGAAAACCCTCCCTGAAGAATAGGTAGAGTCAGCCATCTTCATGGTCCCAGGCCTCTCCCAAAGGGTGGAGGATGAGGAAGGCAAATGGATGCTGTTAAGAAGCAGACAACTGTCTATACACATTTGTAGGAGAAAGAAGCCTATGAAGTGGAGGTCTGGACAAGTAGATGGATGTGTATGCCTCCCCAGGGATTGCTCTGTGCTCTCACAGATAAATGATGTCATGCCAGGAATTCTCTCTGCAGGGAGGCAGCTTGACTGATGTGTAGTTCTATAAATGCATATGCTTGTCTCATTATCTTGTTTGTATAGTTTATTAAGTATTGATATAATTTTAATAAACATTTTAGGTTTCCTACTGACCTTTTCATCTTTATATAATTAAATCAGAGACTCAACTCCAAATCTCAAGAAAATAAATCAAAGGTTATATATTTAGTTAAAAAAAAAAAACCTGGGAGAGAGCGCAACTGAACACTCAACCTTGGGTTGGCATGACCCAGGACATTCAAGAACCTGGAAGGAATAGGACATAGATGGGAGCAACTCCTGTAATCCTAGCACTTGGGGATGTTGACCCCGCCTGGGTAACTTAGCAAGACATTGTTTCAAAATAAAAGTAAAAAAGAGCAGGGATGTAGCTCAGTGTGAAGGCCCAAGGGTACTGGAGTACTTAACTCCCAGTATAACAAAAAAAAAAAAAAAAGAAAGAAAAAGAACTCAGAATGCTACAAAAACTTGAAAGCGAATAGAACCAATCCTTCTTTGAACTTTCCTATTCTGTTAATTTTCCAACCCTGCCACCCTCTGCAGACTGATTTCATTCTTTGATACTAAAGACTGGATTAGGTAGGGCGATAAGCTGTGATATGGCCTTAACCTCGGGGTTCGCCATTATGGAATAGCTCTTCTCCCCTAGAGAGTTGAAAACACCTAGGGCTGATTGCTAGGGCTTTTGGGTGTGGAGGACTAGGGTGTGAATCACGCGCCTGCCTGAACCCTTAGCTCCAGGCTTAGGCCTCGCCATGGAAATGAAACGTATATTCCCTGCCCCCACTAGAGATATGGACTATCGAATGGGAACCATTGTATGAGTTATGGAAATATGGGTGACTCTAGGGGTCTCTGTGCTGGGCTGGGGAGAAGCAGCTCTGGCTGCTCATGAGAGAGGCAGGAGGAGACAGCTATGCAGAGGAAACTGCCTTCAAAATCAGAAACACGCAGATCTCCTAGGCTCAAGGCCAGCCTGGTAGCGCAGCCCAGAGCGTGTGCCTCAATTCTCATCCACACAGCACGTTGCAGATCGACCCTGTCCACAGGCACCATTCCCCCAGAGCCAGCCAATTCCGTTTCAGCTCTTATGAAATTCTTCTCCTTGGTAATGACCCTGATTTTTCAACACGGATTGAGCTCATGGCACCTTTGTTTTACTCCAGGTTGGAGAGCAAGAAAACACAGCCTACATAACTGATGCAGACTGACACAATCTCCACCATCCCCATTTGAAAGAAGCTGTCTTTAAAAACATGAACTTTTACTCATAAGGCCAGAAAGGAGCTCTGTTAGTCACCATCTCATTGCTGGGACAAAATTCCCAACACCTGCAAAGTAAAGGTGGAGAGGTTTATCTTGGCTCCCAGTTACAGGCCATGATCCCTCGGCTCCAAGGCAGGGACAAAGTGGCAGAGGGGATGGCAAAGGAAAAGGTAGCAGAGAAGGGAGCGCCAGGACAAGAATGCACCCCTCCAGGTTGCCCCACTGACCCACCTCCATCCAGGCCCTACCACCTAGCAGCAAGGAGGTGCTATGGCACCCCTGCGACCTTCCAGACACAGGAGACTTTGGGAGGACGTTTCAGATCCTCACCATAATAGGAGCCATCGGGGTAACTTCCCTGAGTGCTTGTTGCTGAAGGCCAATCTAGGCCTGTGGTTTTAAATAGTCTTAACACAGCTCCTGAAAATAGCAAGAAGCTTTGCCCACACATCTGCATAATCGGTGGCAGGGACTCTGCCTCCAGTCCACATGCCTGCTCCAGCAAGATCGAGGGAGGTGGCTTCCTTCTGCCCAGGGCTTTGCAGAGGCCAGCTCTGCTCCTTCTCTCCCTGCTGGCTGCCAGGGTGAGGGGACAGACAACATCTCTCCTTGTCATGAAGTTATTCCATTCCCCCTGGCACATCAGCCACTATCAGGGTTTTACTGGAGTAAATGCAGAGTAGGAGGAACTAAATTAGGAGCCCAGGGTGCCAGGCTCAATGCTGCTGAATCCCAGCTCTGTGCCATGAGCAGAGCCTATCAGCTGTGTGTCTGACTCTGCACCCAAAGGCAGGAAGAGGGATTACTGCGATCCCACCACACTGACACTCCAGTGTTAGGATGGCCACTTGCTGGCCTTTATGGCACTGTGAATCCAGTGATGGTGGCAAAATCTGTCTCAATGTGAGGGCTGAGCTGTTCTTTAAAAAGAAAAGAAAAAAAACCTAGTATTTACTGGGCATCACTGTGGGTTTGCTTATTATCCTGGATGCTGGAGACCCAGGGAGGCTAAGACACAGGTGCCTCCTTCCCAGGAGAAATGGTGATCAGCAGGAGGAGAGAGCTGCGTAAGTAGTCCTCACGGTGTGGGGGAGTGGGAGCAGGTCTCAGAGTGCCACGGGCAGATTGGCAGGTTACTCAGGGAAGCCTGCAGTCAAGCAGGAGGCCCTGGAGGAGATAGCTGGTTGCTCCACAAAAGGGATGGTGGTTGAGGAGCTGTGTCCCAACTTCTGAATCCAGAGTAGCATAGCTGTAGGCGGACACCAACCTCAGCTCAGACGGAGACATACCTGATTCCTGGTGAGGCCAGGTACCCACCTTCCTCTGTGCCATGCTGCTCTAGGTGGGGCCTGGGATGGCAGCTCTGGTATCCTGCAGCCAGTTGTGCCAAATAGATTGTTCATGCTCAACAAGGACAGTGGGTGACATCCGAGTGACAAAAGAGCTGAAGTGAAGCTAAAAACCTTTTGAGATCCATATAGAATGACACACATACTCCATTGCATTGTTCAGAGATGGCTGTGGAGTGGATCTGTGTGACAGCTGTATAAAGTGCCTCGGCGAACACCACAATGGGCCTTTGCAAAGCTTGTGTTTTGCAGATTGCTGTACCCGGATGCTATGGTTTCTCATGCTGCACATGTGCAGAGCACACTGATCAGACCAAGCCATAAGCACCAATCTTTCCACTGCCGGAAGTATGGGAAGCCAATTGAGCCCAAGGGGGAGGGAGAGAGGTCAACTATCTTTTGGAACTCTGACCACACAATTAAGAAGTTCCACTGGTCATCTCCACACAGATAGAATCCCAGCCCCAGAAAGGTGGTATGGGGGACAACTGCAGGCCCCCCCCCTTGAAATCTCAGGTTCCCCTTGTGTTGAACAGTTACTAGAAAGATCTCCTTCCTAGTGAGATAAATATACTCTCTTCTATCACTGTCAACCACAAACAAGTAACCACCCTCAGGGAAGAAAGTGAGGCTGGCTAGCCAGTGAGCGCAGGCAGCTACAACCACCCTGGGCCTCACTCTGGGACGCCAGTGGATACCATCAGATCCCTGAGTTCCAGTTTGTTTTAGAGAACTGAAGTAAAGGTTCACACAACTGAGCCATATCTTCACTACTTTAAGATACATGCTATTTGGTTATGTGTAATAGAAATATGTTCTGGTGTAGCTCTTGAGAGCTTAGTGCAACTTCAAATCCACTATTGCTGAGGTAGAATTTGTCAAAAGGCAGCAAAGTAGAAGTGAAAGCCCAGCAGGTGTTATTTTCTCGGTCCTGCTAAACAGAGCTGGATCCCACGCTCCTCTGTTTTGCAGGGGCATGGGCCTTGTTAGCACAGATGGCCGATCCTTCCCTGAGCCACCTGCTCCATTTTGGTACTAACAACTGTCACTAGTACCCATATCCAACCTCTGCAGGAAAGACAGCCCATCTTGCAGGAGACAATCTGTACTAGTGAGCTGCAGTTCCTGGGTGGCAATTCTAGACACCCAAAACTTAAAGGAGAAGGGGTTTACTTTGCCACAGAGTTCAGGGGATTCAGTCTATGGTCAGATGGCTTCGAAGCAGAAACAGTGTATTAGAGGGCACTGGTGAAGGAAAGATGTTCCTTTATGGCAATCAGAAGCAGAAAGGGAAGGGAGGATCCAGAAAGTGAGATATGCCACTCCCCCAAAGGCACAGCCCGAGTGACCCTCCTCTTCTACCTGTGCCCCACCCCCTAAGCACACATTCAGGTATCAGCTCATCAGTGGATTAATCCCCTGTTATCCAAGCATCTTCCAAAAGCTTCACCTCTGAACACACCTCTGAGAGGACATCCCAGATTTGATGATAACACTGTCTCACATTATCTTTTCTCTCTTGCCTGGTATCACTAGGGTAGTGGACTATCACACTCAAGGGATTTCCTAGCATCTTATTCCACATGGCAGACACTGGAGTGAGGCACCTGACTAGGCAGTGGGTCTGATATGGAGAGGCTGTGTGGGATGAGGAGGACATCCACGATGTATCTGGGGACTTCATCTCCTGTGCAGTCAGAAGACTCCACAGAGGTGGAAGCCATGGGTCATCCCTCGCTTTCCTGCTTCAGCTTATGTGAGTCGCTGTCCTGTACACCTAGAAGCTTGGTCAAGGGCCTGCAACCAGCAATGCTTGAGGATTAGGCACTCTCTCTCCCCCAGATCCTTCTGCTGCTTGGTTAGATATGAACAATACAGCAGAGCAGCAGACAGAACAGATTCCTGTGGAGGAGCTGTGAAATTCCTACTTGGTGGGAAAAGTGTGAAGTCAGGGCTTCTCAGTGCTCGCCCTCAGAGATCTTCTAGTGAAGGTTGGGCTATTCCTTAGGCGAGGTCTCAGGGATCAGCATTCTGTCTAGGCTGGAAGTGTCCTAACTTGCATTCTCTTGTATTGGAATACCTGTGTGCTCCTGTTGTGGTGGATGAGCACGGATGCCCTCCCCCAGTTGCACTAATCCCAATCACCATGGCATGGCACCTTCTATCTGTTAGGATAGCTACTGCAATAAAAGAAAGACAAGTGTTGGTGAAACAGTGAAGAAAAGAGAACCCTTCCGTACTGTTAACGGAAAAGCAAGGTCACTACGGGAAACAGTATGGCATAGCTTCAGAAAATTTTTAAAATAGAGCTACTGTATGATCCAGCATCCCACTTCTTATTATATAATCAAAGGAATTGAAATCTATATGTTGAAGAGATAGATGCATGCCCATGTTCATTGCAGTATTATTTTCAATAGCCAAGACATGAAAACAATTTAAATATCCACTGATATATGAATAAATGAATGAATGAATGAATGAATGAAGTATATCACATACATATAATAGAATACTATGCAGCCTTTACAAATAGGGAAATCCTGATGTTTGGGACAACATTGATGTACCCAGAGGACATCATACTAAATGAAATAGGCTAGCTGCAGTAGGTCACATGCTACATTTTAAGATGAATCTAAAGGAGTCAGAGAGTACAGTGATGCTTGCCAAGGATTAGGCAGCAACCAGAAAGGAAAACAAAGAAATTGACCTAAGGGTGCAAAGTTTCCGTTATACAAATAACTGAGTCTTAGAGCTCTAGTTTTCTTTAAAAGCAGGGCACAAGGAAACTTTAAGAGGTGGCAGATCTGTTTATAGTATTCATTGTGCATTTGATTTCTTGGTCTATACATTAGAGATTCTATACATTACATGTGTACAGTTTCTGGTATGTTTATTATGCTTCAATAAAATAGGTTGTTTTTTTGTTTTGTTTTGTTTTTTAAGGCAGGTATGTGACATCTAAGAGGTACGTGATCAACAAGCGGCTAGGATGTATGGGTGGTGGTGAGACAGCAGACTTATGGCTTTATAAGGAACGAATCAGAAGTCCTCTCTGACATTTGGGCAGACAGCTGAAGGTGGGAGGGAGAGGACTGTGTGCCAATCCCCCTCATGTATACGTTTTTAAATTTGGTAAAAGAAGGGAAGCCAGTAGAAATTTTTGAGAAAATGATTGACCTGTTCACAAATGTTTAAGAGAGGGAGACAAAGGTAGATATAAGGCTGACAGTAAGCCCGGGAAGCAATGATGGTGGCATAGACCAGGTATTCCTGAGTGCTCACGGTGTCCTCTGGCACATTATAAGATACGGAACTCAATAAAATTACTTCCCAAGCCCAAGATGCACCAAAAGCCAACAGAATTCTCAGTGCATCTTTTTAAGAAATAAGTTTTCATGAACCATTCCAGCCCTACTGAAAAATACCTCTGTATTTGGAGACAGAAGCTAATTGCCATTATCAGAACTCACTACAATCAGCTACCAAGGCCACTTTAGAACCTCCTTAGAGCCCCTAAAAGTTAGACGTTTAAATAAAGACAGTTCTGTGACAGTAAATCAGACCCACCCTCCTGAGAAAAATTATAAAGGTAAGAAAAAAAATGCTGTAAACAGGTGGAACACTACAAGTCCGATCTAGTAGTGAGACCCTGAACACTCTGTAGACCCTTCCCTAAAATACAAAAAAAAAAAAAAAAATTATTGGCTGAAATTATAGTAAGGCTCTTATGTTATACAAAAATGATTGTTATTAATCCAATGCATTTCAGCAAGTTGAGAATATAATATGTAATATCTAGCACCAGAGGAATAATAAAATATTTCTAAAAAACTAATGTGGAGAACATGGAATCATTTTTTTATTTGCTTAACTCATAAAAAAACAGAAGAGGGCAAATAAGATGGGGTAAGTCAGAAAAGAATAGTAAGGTAACAGAACTAAACCAAAATATATCAGTAGTTATATAGTTATATTAAATATAAATAAGTTAAATTTTCAATTGAAAGATCAGTGAATGTATAAGCTGGTACCATTCATTGGAAAGCTTTACCACTATTTCCTAAAACTGAAAAGTTACGTACTATCTGATCTTGTATTTCTGTTCATTGTAATACACACAAAATAAATACATACATACACACATCAAAAGATATATTCAAAACTGTTCATATAGCATTATTCATAATCCAAGACACTATCTATGTCAGCTGTATAATCAGTAAATAAATTGTATTTGTAAAGTTAGATGCTGTATAATGAATTTCTCAATGAACCTATCAGCATGATATTGAATGAAAAAAGGCACAATAACATATAAGGCATGATTTCATCTTTATAAAGGAAAAGGTAAACTGTAGGCATAGAAGTCAGAATAATGATTATATTTGGAGGGAAAGATAATGACTAGGAGAGAGCATGAGGGAATGTTCTGGAAGGCTAGAATATCCTTTACCCATGGTATAGTGTTACATATGTAATTTCACTTCTTAAAAATAAACTGTACATTTTTATCTTTGTACCCTTAAAATGTGTATGCTATACTTTTATTAAGAAACTATTCTAAAAAGAAAGGAAAATAAAACAATTTCATTTTCACATAGTGTCAAGATAATTAGATGGTTAGTAATAAATTTAACAAAGGAGGTGAGAGCCTTACATATTGAAAACTATAAAACATTACCACAAGGAATTAGAGAGGCAGAAACAAATGTAAAAGTGTTTAGTGTTCATAGGCTGGAAAATTTAGTATTTTAGGACAATATTACATAACACTTTCTTTTTTTTATTTTATTTATTTATTGTTTCAGAACCTTTGTTTAGTCACTAATTTTTATGGCCGGCTCAGCCCGCCCCAAGGGCAGGGCTGGCGCAGCATGTGGTGCTGGGGATCAAACCGCGGTCCCTGAAGCCGCCCAAGCTTTCCCAAGCAGGGGCTTTAGACCACTGAGCCATCCCACCGGGCCCCCAACGTAACACTTTCTAAAGATTTAATGCAATCTCTATCAAAATGCCAACGGCATTTTCTTGCAGAAGAAAAAAATTGTACTATAATTCACACAAAATCTCAAGGAACTCCAAATAGTAAAAACAGTTTTGAAAGAAAAGAACAAAATTGGAGAAGACCTCATTCACACTTCCAGATTTCACAGCTTCCTACATATCTATGGTGATCAACATAGTGTAATACTGACATGAAGATGGACATTGAGACGAAGCAACTAGAAATAGATCCTCATATATAGGTTGAATGCTCTATGAAAAGGCTGCCAAGATCATTCACTGAAGAAAATATAGCCCTTTCACAACTAAGTGATGTTGCAAAGCTGGTTAACAAACTGAAATTGGATCCTTCCTTTACATGGTATACAAAAATTAATTTGAAATTGGTCAAAGATATGAACATAAGAGCTAATACTATAACATTCTTGGGGAAAGCTTAATGATACCATATTTGGAAATTTTATTTATTTATTTGTTTGTTTATTTATTTATTTATTTATTTATTTGGTACAACATCTTACTATGCAGCTCAGACTCAGAGTGATCCTCCTGTCAGTCTCCTCAGCGCTGGGATTACAGGCTTGTGCCATGACCTGGTTTCAGGGGCCAGCTCTGCACGGGGCAAACATGACATGCAATATAGGGGATCAAACTCTGGTCCTTGCATTTGTCAGGCTGGAACTGCTGAGCTATCTCCCCAGCCCTGGAAATTATTAATTAGATATGACCCCAAAAGCACAAGCAACAAAAGTAAAGATAGATAGATTAGACTATATCAAAGTTTAAATTTTCTGTGTACCAAAGAACATAATCATAGTGAAAAAGTCAGCATACAAAGAGAAAATACATACAAATTATCTATTCAACAGGGGCTGGTATTCAAAATATATAAAGAACTACAGGTTCACATCACTAAAATCAATTTTTAAATGGGCAAAGATTTGAATGGGTCTTTTTTCAAAGAAGATAGGAAAATGGCCAACAAGCATACAAAAAAAGATGTCAAGATCAGGAATGATTAGGGAAATCCAAATCAAAACCACACTCAAAACTCACTCCAAAGGCCAGAATTTCAAAGAAAAGAACAAGTATTGGCAGGGGTGTGGAAAAATCAGCACACTTGTGCATTATTGGTGGAATGTAAAATAGACTAGCTGTTATGGCAAACAATATGGCTGTTCCTAAAAATTTAAACAATAGATTTAGCATGTAACTCAGAAATTTCAGTCTTGAATATACATGTAAAAGAATTGAAGGCAAGGT
>PVJA010023634.1:0-32791 GCA_004027025.1 Myocastor coypus | reverse complement strand
AAAAGTAATGTGGATTTAGAAAGGTTAATGTTTAATTGTTTGATCAATCTTATATACCTATATGTATTAATCTAAACTGATCTGATGATGAAAATATGTAATATAACCAGTGTTAAATTTAAACAATAAAAAAAATTGAAATAAAAAAAGAGAAGAGGATGGAAGAAAATACTGCACGTCTTGCAAGAAAACAAATTCCAGGCCAGACTGCTATATCCTGCAAAGTTCTTTTTCAAGTTCAACAGAGAAATGAAATACTTCCAGGACAAAGAACAACTGAAGAATTTCACAGTGACAAAAGCAACCTTGCACAGCTTATTAAAATATATTCTAGGGAGGGATCAAAATGAACACAACTTAGTGAAGGAGAATGTAAAGAATCTACAAAATAGGGCAAACAATTAAACACAGGAGAAAAAGAAGTATACAAAAAAAGCAGTCTTTCAACTATTTTGTATATAGCAGGAGAATATTTTTATGAGCATATTCCACAAATAGACTCCTCCTGCACCCTATGGGTCATGATTGTATCTGGGCCTACAGGATAGAGATCAAGAAATAGCAATATCTAAGTCTCACATGTGACATCTGGCCACCAGTAAGCATCATAGACACTGTCGATGTCCACAACATACTAGAACTTTGTGTGATATCCTATTCCCAAACTGTTAGAAGTTCTGGTCATATATTTGCCATTCCAGTATTTATGTGATGTTTTCTTTTTAGAGATTCTTTATTACCATGGAAATTTTTCATAGTGGATATCTTTGTATATATTAACTTACTCAAATATTTTGTGAGTACTCTGAATTGATTACAGATTCATACATATGATACACAACATTCTGGCCCCCAAGTTGGAATTATGATTTGATTTGAATTTTGGAATACCATTTTGAAATCTTTAATTTTATTTTAATTAATTAATATTTAATTAATTTTTGACTATTGGTTAGTTATATTTTTGTTTTATGATTCATACTGTATTTCTGACTTACAATCTACTTATAAGACATGGTACGATGTTTTCTCCTAGTATTAGAAACTTAAAAAAGAAAAAGAAACAGAGAGAGAGAGAGAGAGAGAGAGAGAGAGAGAGAGAGAGAGAGAGAGAAAGAGAGAGAGAATTAGGTTAGATATACTGCTACTTTGTCTTAGTTCATTGAGAATAAGTTTGTACTAATATTGTTTAGACAAGATATGAGGTCCATGCCTCATCCCCTGAATAATTACTATGAAGACAACAATAAGCATTGTATTCATTATTGTAGCCATTCTATTAACTTGTTTTAAAACTGTTTTGTTGCTATTTTATTTTCTTTTCTCATGAAAGTGAATAAAAAAAGAAAAGAAATTCCAGTACCTCACTGTGATTATTATTTTGTAATTTTATTTATATCCTCTTAAAGTTCTTTTTTAGTTTTTGATGCTTTTTATTGATTCTTCTCTTGTTTTAAATTATTACAGATTTAATTTTTTCCCCATCAGCTGGAAAGTTAAATTATTTCTAAAATTGGCATTTCCAACCCATTCTGTTTTTAAAATGTAGGACGGAGTCTACATGTTATACTGGGTCTCACTACACAGATCTCATTCATAGTGATTCTCCTGTTTTCATCTTTCTATATGCTGGGATCACAGGCATAGCCATCACGACAAATCTCAATTGTGTCTCAGTGCATCCTGGGGCATAGACTGCACAGCACAGGAGTGAACTCTGCCTGCTGCACTCTCTAATCAGGCATTTTAGTCTGCTAAGCTATCTGGCCAGTCCTGGTTTTCACACCTATTGTTAATTTTGAACTGTAATGTCCATCTAAATCTTAACTTACTCTTGAGTCAAAGCAGACATAACATTTAAATTCTAATTATCTCCTGGTGGTTTATAAGTATCTCTGTTGGTATCTGAGCGCATTTACCTTTTCTTTTCAGTCTCTTGTAATCATTATTGTAGTCAGTGCTTGTTTAGCTTTATGCACATTTATTGTTCATGTTGCTTTGACCATTCCTTGCATTTTAGACATTTTGGTGCCATATTCTTTCTTCAAAAGAATACAATTTGTACATTTTGATTTGTAAATATCATTTTACCTTTGTTTCCAGGATATTTGCTAGAAACATTTCTTTTGTTATTTTTCAAAGATAATAAAAACATTAAAATTATAAATGATACGGAATTTCACTAAAGAAAGTAATAGGAATTCAACAATAGTTGTCATCTGACAACTCTTCTCTTTGAGGTCTTTGAACATTCCTGTTCTGATTTCCATTTGTGCCAACATAAAGTCTTTAGTTAATATAGCTAGTACTCTATTCCTTGCTAGGAGGTCTGTGTTATCCTCTCTAGCTGCTTTTAGTACTTTTTATTTGCTTGCTTGTTTTGTGAAATAGTGTCCCTCTTAGCAATACAGGACGGTTTTGAGTTTGCTATGTAACTCAGGATGGCCTTGAACATGAGAGCTTCCTGCTTCCCCCTCCAGAGTGCTTAAGTTTTAAGTATGTGTCACACACTTTTTTTTATGTCTTAAAACATGCTGAGGTTTCATCTTAGGTGTCTACCTATGACTTTTTCATTAATTTTCTTAGAACTCCTTGTGTTTCCCAAAACTGAGAGCCCATCTTTTCTTAATTGTGAAATTTTCTGAGCCACTCTCTTGGTAAGTGATCATTATTCAGTTAAGATTAAGTATGCATTCAGCTTGGTTGTTGGTGTTCAACTCTGCATAACTGCTGAAGGTCTATCATGATCAGTCACTGGGGGAGTGTGAATATTCTGCAATTCTCGTAGATCTATCTTTTTCTTGTCTGTTTATGCATTTTAAAAATCTGTTATTAGTTGTATACACATTTATGATTTTTGTGTCTTTTTAGATCATTTTCTATATCATGATCACATTTATTATTGAAACATATTTTTATATTCAAGTGACCTCAATCAAAACATTTTTATATCTGTCTCATAGATAATCCAAAGTTTTCTCATCATTACTGCTTGCATATTATATCTTTGTATACCCATATACTCTTAATCCATTTGTTTCTTTATATTTAAAATGCATGTGGTTTAGACAAGATGGATTTGAGACATGACCTTGGTTGAAACAATATACCTGTCTTTCACAGTTCCCCAAAAGGTGTAACTTGTCTTCCATGCTAAAATATCTTTTTATATTAGTGGTTAGAAATTTGATTGGGACAGAGAAATTAAGTCTAGAACATAGCTGGTAATTGCAGAGAAGAGCCTAGAACTGAAGTACTTGATGGTCAATTTGCTATGTATATCATTATTAATTAGACTTTGTCCTGCCAGTTGCACTTACAGTAGGAGCGGGGGAGTCCTCAGATATCTCACTGTAGGTTTTGATTTCTTAAGAAGTCTTTTGGGGATTTCAAGTAAAGGTCAGTAGGATGAGAACCATTGTTCTTGATTAGTTGAAAGCCTTTGGGCTTCCTGCTTCAGTGACTAGCTCCTGATATGTAGTCTCAGTAACCATGGAACTCTTCTTAATAGCTTCAAAGATTTCAGACAACTCCAAAACCTTTGTAGTGTGAAACCAGGCAGTTCAAATACCAAGTGTTCTTTACAAGGAGGAGAAACGTCTACCCATGTGCACACTTGCCATTTGACCTCCTTTGATGCCTTTCCTTTGGGAACAGAAATCCTGTTGCATTTAGCCTGCTGGTGCTGAGGGCTACGCTAATTTCCCTTCAACTTTACTTGCCTTTTTGTATCCATTTAAAATGCCAAACACTGAAAAAATATCTTTTCTGGAAATGAGGAGTTTGCTGTTGGGTGTTTTCAAAAAGGCACAAAGATAGTTGAAGTAGAAAAAAAAATCCTACTTTTTGAATTTGAAATTGCAAACCTATTTAGTGATGAAAGAAACCCATTTGTCTATGTGATTTGCATCTGAACTTACTATAATTAGGCTACAAATAATATTATCAATTACACATAGAAGTGAGTTCATTGATACATCAAAGATTAGAAAGAACCTAGCTATAAGCTGAAAGAGAGTTGTTTCCACTTTTTTTCTTTCACTATTAACTACCATTTGAACATAGGCAAGTTCCTTCCCTAAGTCTCAGAAGCTTGGTGCTTCTAATCTCTTAGTTTTCTCCCTTCTACTCTATTTAGGTAGTATTTCAATGCTATTTAAAGGCAAGTTTTTATTTTGTGTAATATAGTCAAAATTGTAAACCTTACCCAAGGCTGAAATTATAAATTTCCAAGAATCTCCTCTGATAATGATTTTATTTTCTTTGATTTTAGTAAAATTTGTCCCTCAAGCATAACCACAGCTTTCATGATTTTACACTCTTGCTTCTCTAGAAATTTTTGGAGGGATTCCATACACAGAGAAATGTCTGAACTTTTCAGGGAACATATTTAATCCAAGTTTTCTTGGATGTGTCCTAGGCTTTTCCCCCATGCAGGCAATGCTAGTCAGCAGGTGGCCACTGTGGATTAAAGGGAGGGGTGGTGGTCAAATTCACAGATAAAGCTTACTGATGGGAGCATTGTCCATGTGAAATGATATGGAAAATATCATCAACTGTAAAGTCATGTGTTATTTCAAGGGGCAAACATGGCTGTGAGTAGGGATGGGCACTGAAATCCATTTTGGTTTAAATCATGATTGCCACGAGTTAGCTTCAGGAGCAGTGGCACGGCTAACTTTCTTGAGCTTCATGTTTTATAGTAGGTGGGATAATCGCATTCTAATTTTGTGTGGTTTCTATGAGGTTAAGTGATCTGAAACATGGTAATTTACATTTAGTGTCCAGTACATAGCTCAAAGTATGTTTCTTCTTTTTACCCCTGTAAAGACCATTCATGGTTCTCATTATCATTTATCAAAACCCTTTTATAGTCCATGCGACTTGCTGCTTCAGAGTTCAGGAACTACCTCCCAAAGGACGGAGGAGATACGAGTCCTAACGGATTCAAAAGTATAACAGCAAGCAACTTGGACTATATCGAATGAAGAGACTTGCAGGGTACTCCACGTTCAGTTCAGTTGTAGTCAGCAAAACTTGCTATGACAGGAATTAAAAAGGGACGCATGATTTTTTTAAACTTAATTTTTTATTTAGTGCAGAGTCTAAGGTCTCATTACACAAATCAGACCCATAGTGATCCTTCTGTTTTCAGCGTCCCAAGCGCTGGGATTACAGGCGTGTACCACCAAGCTGGGTCTCAGTCGCTGTTTAAGTGTGCCCCAGGGGCGGATCCGACATGGGGATCAAATCTCGGTCTATGCATGTGCTTAAACAGGGACTTTCTCAGCTGAGCTATCTGGGTGGCCCTAGCAGGTCATCTTTTACTCCGTAATTTTCTGAGTTATCTGCTCTTCTACCTGCCCCTTTTACTGGGACTGCTCTGTCTCTCTGGTAAGGATTCATCTGACTTCTGTAACCCAAAGGGAGTGGTCTTGTTCGGCATGGCAGTGCTCTGGACAATTTCAGGCTTTGTCTTTTTCCCCCAACTGCTCCTCTGACCGACCTCTTTCTGTATTTCTTTCTCTGTCTTTCTATACATAAATAAGCCTTACTACTTACCGCAGCGAGGCAAGTGTACCTGAGAATCTCTGGAACGCTGTCTCCATGGAACTTCTGCAAATTGTATCTTTAGCACATATATGACCATTTGCGCAGAACTTTCCAAAGCAGAAAAGGGAATTCATACAATGATTTTTAAAATAAGCTATCTAGTGGCCAGGGAGATAGCTCAGTGGAATAAGTACTAGCCTGGCAAGTACAAAGTACTGAGTTCAATCCCTGGTACCACAATAAATAAATTAATAAAATCAACTATTTGAAGAAGTGTTGAAAGATATAAGCTCACAAATTATATTATTCTGAGTTTAAGTATTTTTAGTTTGAGACATGTAAGTTGAAATATTTGCTGTATAACTATGACAATACCAAAAATCTAAAAAAAAAAAAAACAGAAAAAAAAAATCCACTAATAGTGGACTATTGACAAATGGAAATATAAAACAGTTCAATCTCCAAACATGATGGAATATTTGAGATTCCCCTTCCACTTTAGTAAGAAAACAGAACATATGAAACATCAGTTTTCAGTCATATGTTAGTGCACAGTGAGATTCCTGAGAGATTACAAAATGTTGAGATAAATTTGAACTTCCTGCGGGGAGTTGCCGAACAGTGGTATGAAAGGTAGAATTGAAGGAGGGCAGGGAGGCAGACACTCATGAGGTCAGAATATAGTAGGGCAGGATGAAACAGAGAGAGAGAAAACACTCAGGGGATTTATTGACATGTCTCCTTATCATCTTGACCTGAATCCAAAGTGTCTGGATAATAACCAAGGCAGAGGAGGAAGTAGTGTGAGAGATAACACACAGGCCAATTTCTGAATTTTGTGTTTTTTTTTTTTTTTTTTCTGTTCTAACACAGAATGGAAAGGCTGCCTGATATATGAGAAGTTGGTTTTAGTCTTCAAGAGGTTAAGACTTCAACAGTTAGGATGCATAAGCCCAAAAGAAAATGCTGTTCTGAACTTACACTAAAAAAGCCTGAAGGCAGTACTTACCAGCTTAAAATGCTTCAGTTTCTTGAAGGTAGTCATTCTTTCTGGAATAAGATGGAATGTAGGAAATGCTTTAATTTGTTCTTCTTTAATGGTCAGAGGCGTTGCACATATCATCCAGTGATTATTAGTCATTTTTATTTCCTCTGGGAAGTGTCTATTTCACTGGTCAATTTTGATTGGATAGTTTATTGGGGGTCTAATATATTTTTAGTTCTTTATTGTAGATATTAATGCTCTGGGGCTTTAGAGATAAAGGGATGATTTTCTATTGTCAGTAGGAGTGTGAACTAGTATAACCATTGTGGAAATTAATACAGAGATATTTGCCAGCTGATTCTAAGACAAAAAATTACTATCAAGAACATATAAAGGAGCTGGACCAAAGTTCCTGCTTAGGTAGGCACAGTGACTGAAGTTCAATCCCCGGCATGTTGTATCAGGCTTGCCCCTGGAGCACACTGAGATGACAACTGAGACTGGGGATGGTGGCATGCACCTGTAATCCTATATTTGGGAGGCTGAAAACAGGAGGATTACTAGGTGTTCAATCTGTGTAGTGAGACCTTGTATATTCTATATCATTTATATTAAAAACGAATAAAGAACTCAAAAACACAGATATTCCAAATTTAAAGATCTAATTGTAAAAAGGGCATCTGAGATGAATGCACACTTCTCAGATGAAGAAATACAAATAGCAAGTAAATATATGAAAGAAATTTCAACTTCAGTGATCATTCAAAAGAAGAAAATTATAATAACATTGATGCTTCATCTCACCCTGGAAAGAATGGCTATCATTTGAAATCAAATGATAAATAATAGAGGGGCTATGGAGAAAAAAATTCTTCATATCACTTCTCCATTTTGGTGGGAGTGTAGACTGGAGTAACCACTGTGCAAATCCTTGTAGAGATTCCCCTTAAAATCCTGGGGTTGGAGTTCCATTTGATCCAGCTATTCCTGTTCTGTATATTTTCTTAGAAGAATTAAGAACATACCACAGAAATATATGTGCACTTGCGTTTATAGCAGCAAAATCTGTAATAGTTAAATGTTGGAAACAAGCTAAATGCCCAACAACCAAGGAATGGTCATTTTTTATACAGTGGAGTACTACTCAGCCATGGAGACTTTCATAGGTAAATAAATTCAACTCAAGACCATAATCACTCTTGGTTTATTGAAAAGAAAGATTTGAGCTAATATCATTTGGACAATTAAGTTCCTATGTCTTATACTCTGAGTAACTAAAGATAATACCCAATATGTCAATCATTGTTATCATCCTATTATCTTGTTTTAAAATTTTGTTTTTTCTCTTCACAAAAATAAAAAACTTCATTTGACACAGCCGTTCTCCTTATGGGTATCTTCCTAAAAGAAATGAAACATTGCACTGTGGTGATATGAATATGCATAAACATGTCCATAGCAGCATGACTGACCACTGCTGCATCTTGAAAGGGGCCTGTAGGTCCATCAACAGATAAGTAAATGACAAAAGTGTGATGTTTATATACAATGGAGTACTACTCTGCCTCAAAGAAGGATAAACTTGAGCTGTTTATAGAAAAATGGATATGACTTGAGACCATAAAAATAGGTGAACTCGGTCAAATACATAGTGACTTCTCTCTATATATGAGAAACTCACAGTATAACGAATAAGCAAAATGAAAGATTTTTTTAAAAGTAGGGAAGCAAATCATGCTCAGATAGGAAGAGGAGCAAGTATTGGAAGGAAAGAGGGAGGAGGGGAGAGAAAGGGAATGAAAAAGAAATTAGCATCTACCCAGTGAGTGTGAACTCTTATGTCCTGTAGCAGGCTGCCTTTTTACTCCACAGCCCTGCCAGCATTTGCTATTGGTTGATGGACATGCTTCCTGTGGTAAGATGGAAGCTCAGTGTTGTTTCAGTTTGCATTTTTTGATGGCCAATAATGTTGAGCATTTTTTTTCATGTTTTTAATAACCTTATGTCCTAATTCTGACACATGCCTATTCATATTGTGTCCCCAGTTTTGTTTATCTCTTCCTTGGGGGGTATCTAACATTTCTGAGTTCTTTATGTATTCTAGATATTAATCTCTGCCTGAGGAAAAGCTGGAAAAATTTTCCCATTCTGTAGGTGGTCTCTGCACTCTGTGGGCTGTTTCCTTTTATATGAAGTCAATTTTTAAATTTGAGGTATCTTATGCCTTTTGGGTTCTGTTCAGAAAGTCTTTGTGTGTATGTCTTCAAGAGCATTTCCTACTTTACCTTTCAGGGGTTATGCATTTCTATTTTAATATTAAAGTCTTTGACCCATTTTGATTTTAAATTACTATATGATAAGAAAATAGACTTAATGTTCTGAATATCCCATTTTCCCCTCACCATTAATTAAAGAAGCTGTCTTTTCTCCAGTGTATGTTTTTGGACTGTTTGTCAGAGATCAAATATCTGTATGTGGCAAGAGATGTTTGATTCTTATTTTCTGTTCCACTGACCCACTTACCTCTTTTGTGCCATTACCATGCTGTTTTAAGGATGTGTAGTGTAATTTCAAGTTTAAGATTGTAGTGCAACCTTTTGTTACCCAGCATTATTTTTGTAGGCTGTTAACTCAATGATTCTGAGTCTTTTCTGAATCCATATGATGGTATGCATTTTTTTTTCTAATTCAGTGAGGAAGGATGTTGTATTTTGCCTGGGATTTTGTTTCAAGTATATATTGGTTTTGGAATATACTCATTTGAACAGTGTTGGTTGTGCCCACCCTGAAACATGAGATATTTTTCCATTTTCTAATGTGCTTGTCAGTTTCCTTTTCCAGTGTGATATAGTTTTCATTGTATAAGACTTTCACTTCTTTGGTTAGGTTAATTAGTAAATATTTGACTTTCCTTGCCACTATGACTGGTATTGCTTTCCTTAGGTCTTTCTCTATTGAGCTCATTATTAGAATATAGCAATACTATTGTTTTTATGCATGTTGATTTTGTAGGCTGCTAAATCGATAAATTTGTTTATGAATTTTAGATGCATTTTGGTGGAAGTTTTTGAACTTACAAGTAGAGGATTGTTTCATCTGTAAATAATGACATTTTGATTTTTTCCTTTCTCTTTTCTTTTTCTCTTGATTGATTGCTCTGGTTGATATTTGAGGACCGTGTTAAACAGGCATTGTAGTAGTTGATATCCTTGTTTTGTTCTTGATTTTTAAGGAAAAATTTTTCAGTTTTAATGTGATGTTGTCAGTAGCTTTGATACAATTTTTTTTTAGATTAAGCTCTCATTTATTACTGTCTGGAATGCATCAAATATAACCACTTTGGAAAAAAGGGAATATTTCTTATGAATTGAGATATAAACGTACCACCTAGGCTACATAAGTGAGCTCAGGACCAGCCTCAACTGCATAGCGAGACCCTGTCTCAAAAAGACAAAAAAAAAAAAAAAAAAAAAAAAAAAAAAAAAAAAAGCCAGGCATGGTGGCTCACGCCTGTAATCCCAGCACTCGGGAGGCTGAGGCAGGAGGATTGACGCAAGTTCGAGACCAGCCTGGGCTACAAAAGTGAGCTCAGGACCAGCCTCAACTGCATAGTGAGACCCTGTCTCAAAAAGACAACAACAACAAAAAAATAAATAAAAATAAACCTACCAATACCATAATCCCACATATATATATATTCACACAACTGAGATAACGTACGTACATTCAAATAAAAAAAAATGCTTGCATGTAATTAGTCATAATAGCTTTATTCCTAAAAATAATAGACACAGGCAGAGAAAACACACATTCAAAAAACCAAACTAGGAAATCTGGGATGTCCACCAGCTTAGAGATGAAAAAATAAACAGTGCTAGAGCTATGCAATAAAATACTTATTAATAAACATATTAACATATGAATGATATATGATGTGTGACATAAATGACATGTAAGTGTATGAATCTCATTGTCTTAGTCATGTGGTTCCATTGCAGGTTTATGGCAGAAAGGCATCACAGAGGAGAAATAGCCCATGCCAAGAAGGCAAGAGACAGAGAGGCAGCAAGCAGCAGCAGTAGCAACCCTGACTTCTTTCTGTCCCTTAATGTTGTATTCAGACTACCAGCCTATTGTTGTTGCCACTCACTTCTAGAATGTGGCAGAATAAAGCTGATGGGAAGTTCATGCCAGCTATGAGACAGAACAGGGGAAGAACACAAGACAGCAGGGGCAGCGGCCATATATAAAACCCAGTGTCATGACTCTTTGGTTCATTTCCGTAATTCCCCCAATTCCTCCTAAGCCAGTCAAGTTGCTACAATCAAGCATAATTACCACTGTTTTCAAAACTATGTAAAATTAAACTAATAGAATCATTACACTTAATTTCCAACTTATGTGTATTACAGGAGAAAGAAGAAGGCTTGGTGGATCCCTGAGAAACCATGAGGTAAATTTAAAGCTAGCCCAAGTGTTTTTCACCAATACCGTAAGGGAAGAAGTTCTGAGAGTAAAGAAATTTATTCTAGATAAAATAAGCTAGACTCTATCACAAACACTGGATCTGTTGACCTTTTATTGCACAAAAAATGTAAGATATTTTCGGAGGACAACTGGAGTGGAAATATTGTGGGGAGTTTGACATTAAGAAATTATCAGCTGTATTGCTTCTCGGCCTTTTGGCTAAGATGAAGTGTAGAAATCATCAGCTGTTTGGTGTGTCCATGTATTATGATTACATAGAGAAAAATTTTTGTTGTCACAAGATTTTAAAAATATTTAAAGAATGAAATATAACTGTGAATTAATTCAAACTAATACTAATAAAAATAAAGAGCATATTAGGCAGAATATTCTATTTTTCTGAATCTCTGAAAATTATCTTAATTTTAGAAATGAGAAAAAAAATCCGTACATTCTCTCAGAGAGAATGTCCCTGCTTAAACAAGCCAGCTACTCACTATCCACTATTTTCTTCTTTTTTCTATTCACCAAATTCTTTAAATAATGTATTCACTAAAATTTATGAAACCCCATAAGAACATAAATTTGATCAGGACAACACTTTCCTTGTCACAGTTTGCCAGTATATACTAAGAATGGTGCCTAACAAATAGTAGGTGAGATGTAAAATATTTTTCCAGAACCAGGGATGAAACTCAGGCCCTTGCATTTGTTAGAAAAGCGTTTACTCTACTGAGCTATCTCCCCAAACCTGAGATGTAAAAATTTTTAAATGTTTTATTAGTATGTGTTTGTGGTCCATAATGTTTACATTCCATGTGTAAAACTGTATAAGTACATAATGTGCATTAATTCTTTTTCATCTTCTTTCCTCTGCTTTGAGAAAGTTCTGTCTCCTTATTTCCTATTACTTGTCCTCTATTTTGCTCATTTATGTTTTACATTTCTAACATAAGAGAAATTATGCACTATTGAGCTTGTGTGTCTGGTTGATTTTATGCAATATTATGGTCCCAAGGTGCATCCATTTTCATACAGACGACTCGTGTCTGTCTTTCTTTATGGCAAGAAATGTGGTATATAAATGCCACATTTTCCTTATCCATTTTTCTGTTGATGCACACATAGCTTCTAAGGCTTAACTAGTGTGAATTGTTCCGTTGTAAACATGTATTACTGTGACATGATGGCTGTAAGTCTTGGAAAAGTACCTGGAAAAGGAGCAGTAAATTAAAACAGAAGAAAGAACTATGACTGAAAAATAAGTTAGAGGCACATTATGTAATCGTAGGAAGAATAAGTAGAGTAACTGGACTAATAAGACAGTGCGACATCTCTAAAGACTTCTAGGTAGGCCATTGACATTCAAATTAGAACATGATTCATGATCCTAGTGTTTTGCATGCAAAATAATGCAACTGGTCAACAAGCATTCATGAAAATATCCATCATGGTTTTGTAAGAGGAATATTGGGGAGGGAGTCATTTAGCATCACATAGAACTTGTATTTATAGATAGAAAGGGAATTGTGAATTTATGATGGAAAGTCTGATATGACTTTAAAATGTTTTTTCTTAAAATAAGGAATCCAGGTTCTTTGTTTTCACTGCCATGTCAGCTCCACCCCCTGGGCACACTGAAACTGTTAATGAGACTGGGTGGGGTGGCAATCACCTAGAATCCCAGCGTTTGAGAGACTGAAAACAGGAGGATCAGCATGAGTCTGACTTGCATAGTGAGACCCTCTAGGCCCTGTACTGAATACACACAAAAAAGTATTCTTTGAGATACTTTAACTTTGTATAATTATAAACTATCATATACTGTACTGTACATTTTATCCCCACCCAAATGCATTTTCACTCTTTTTTGATTCTTCTAACATCCATAACTATTTGTGTTTCTGTGTACAAATTGCCTTCCAGTTTCTTTTAATCTCTCTTTTGTGCCTTATTCCTCATATTGTACATTCTCTTTCCTGCTTTTGGAAGTGTGGTCAGCACATTACCAGGGAAAGGAAGGACACTATAGCCTAGATACAGAAAAAAGTCTCTTTCTTCATCTGCACATTTAAGTTGGGATTGGATAAATATTCCAATTATTTATTGTTATAAAAATGACTAGCATTTACTGGTATAATGAAAACCAATTAATTAAGCTCTTATTGTGTACAGATCGAGAATTCTAGCACAGTCCAGTAAAGATGGCTTCTCTTTGTTCTGTCTGATGAATAAACTAGGGAGGCCCACTGGCTTAAGGCTGGAATCATCTAGAAGTTTTTCATTTGTATACATGAACTGGGATGATTCAGTAGCTGAGCTCAGTGGAGACTATTATACACAGTGCATACAAGCTGTGATTTCAATCACTTGGGCTTTCTTATAGCATGGTTACATATGGGTACTTAGACTCCTTACTACCTGCTCAGAGTTCCAAGAGAATTCTCCAGATGTCAAAATAGAAGCTGTGTGGCCTAGATTTGGGAGTCACTTGTTATTGCACTATTACATGGTTCAATCATGAGTGCCCAATTTCAAAAGGAGAGGTCTTGGGTTCATATTTTAAACTTTATCTTAAAACTACCACTATATGAGAAATAGCCTACACTCAAATATACCATCCTGACATGACTGTTTAAATAAATATTCTTACTCACAGGTTGCCTTTCTGTGAGACAAATTCAACCTAAAGAAGGGCGTTTTTTCCCCTATTTTTCCTTTAGTTCATGCTCTATTGCTTCCTTCCCATGCTGTGATGAAGATCCTATGAAAATGGCACTTGAGAACTTCATCTAACAACATTTTCTAATTGTGCCTTACTAATATGAAGACAACAAATTGTGTAGAACAGCTAAGTAATCAACAGATCATTGGGTTAGATAATCAATGAATGTTTCTTTTCAGCTTTACGGTGTGGTTCGGAATTTCTTTGTTAAAGAAAATATTCAGAATTGATTATGTTGCTACACAAGACTGGTTCCTGCCATGTGCATGCTCCAGTTGTTGTGACACTTCCAGGTTGGATCACTGGCCTTGAGGAGTATGAACAGCAAGCAGAAACTTTTTAAATTGTACTGACTGTCCAGTGTAGTAAATTAATTATTGAATAGTCACTAGCAAATAATGCTGACATGTGTGTGGTTTGACAAGACTCCTATGTTGTCCAATGCTTTCAGGAAAGTAATTCCATAAGAAAGTTGTCAGCAGTAGAAGTGGTGGATTCAGCCAGGTGACAGCCATGTCATGGTAATCAATACAGGAAAAAAAGAAATCAAATATTAATGACAGATGGATTTGTTAGTGTGTACAATCAGTGTTTTTGTAAAGGCCATTTCACTTCCACTGTCTGCTTTCCAGTCAAGGCTGAGTAGACGCTCAGTGACACTAAATACAAGGTGATATTTCTCATTTCAATTATTTGTTAAAGTGTCTTCCATCTTATCTTTTTCCTACCACTTCTTGTCAAGAACTAAAGGCAAAATAATGAAATACCACATCAGTGAGGGAGTTGAGGGTCTGGAAGAAGGGAGAGAATTTTGTTGAACTTTCTGAATATAGTTTACATTTCTGAATGTAAACTACATTCCAGTTTGTAAGCCAGCACAACAATTCATGAAGTATCTCATATAAAAACATCAGATAATTTAATTTTAAGAGACTCCTAAAATTTTATTTAGTAAATGAGATGTTAATTGGGCATCCAATGGAACTGTTTAAGATAAATCACAGAACTGCTTACAACAGATAACACTGCTTCCATACTTATGATGGACATTGTAATGTCTGTTTCTGTTTGTTTTCTGAGAGTTTGTGGCCATTTAAATCAGTTATATTTGTGAAATCTGCTACATATTTGCTTTTGATCGCTTCTCTTGCATAATGTGAAAACAGCTAGAAACATTTTGGGGACAGAATCAGAAGGGATTATACTCTTTATTTGCTGTTTCTTAGGAAGGTGAGAACTTATTGAATAGTTTCTGCAATAGTTATTTTGACTGGGTTGAATAACTACTAATTAACTTTTTTATGTAATAGTCCAAAGCAAGGGTGGCAAACCTGTGCCATGAGTGCTACAGCAAGCTGTTTGTTGTTTCTTCTAAAATATCCATCTTGTTTGTATATAAATTCTCAAAATATGTTCTGATTATCTGGATTTCTGGTATACTTTCATCTGTTATAATTTCATGTTAATTTCTAATTGTGTGGATTTGGGTCTTCCTTATTTTGATAAAGTAGGCTAAGGCTTTGCCTGTTGTATTTAATTTTTGAAAGAACCAACTCTTTGATTCATTGATTCTTTGTATACTATTCATAGTCTCAATTGTATTAATTCTGTTTATTATTTTCTTTCTTATACAAGCTACGGGTTTAGCTTGCTTTATTATTTCTAAAACCTCAAGGTTTACTTTCAGATTATTTATTTGAGCTCATTCTATTTTTCTGATGTTGGAACTCACTGCTATAAATTACCCTCACAGAACTGATCTCATTGCATTCCACAATTTCAACCATGTTATAACAGCATTATCATTTATCTGTAGAAATTGTTCAGTTTCTTCTTTAATTTTGTTTGTGACCCATTTGTTATTCAGGGAGTGTCTCAATTATTTTTTCCTGTTGTTATAACAAAATACCAGAAATCTATGAGGAAAAGTTCATTTTGGCTCACAATTTTTAGAGGTGTTAGATGATAGTCTGACGGCTTTAAGGCAGGGCACCATGGCAATCAAAGTTACCACTTTGATTGCAGATTCTCTACATATGTGGTTTCCTTTCTTGGGCAGATTAAACATCTCCTGGCACTTCCTATGCAATTACTGATTTGGCAAGTGCCTTGTCCTCCATACCTATCTAGAAGGACCATCAGAAACAATTTGCTTTTAGTTGTAAAGGCCAGAAATATACTTTCACTGTCCCACCTTGGGGTTATATTAACTCTCCAACTCTGTGTCACAACTTGTTTATAATCTTGATGACCTTTCTCTCTTAGAAGGTACCACACTGGTCTATGTGTGATGTTGTTATGCTGATCGGGCCCAGAAAGCAGGAGGTTGGAAGTACAGCATTGGGCAATGAATCCAAACAGAATTCAAAATCTTACCTTAATAAAATTTCTAGGAGTCCAGTGGTGGGGGGGTATGTAAAGAGAGAGTCCCTCTAAAGTATAAGATAAATTGTTCTATAGGTTTTCCCTAGAATCAAAAATGAAATACAATGACTAGTGAGGCTATTTGGATACGTGAGGCAACATGTTCCTCACTGAGGTGCTTTAGTTTGACCCACTTACTGAGTCATCTGGAAAGCTACAAGTTTTAAGTGTGACCCAGAATAAGAAAAGACTCTGAAATATGTTCAGGATGCTGTGCAGGCTGCCCTACCCTATGTCTAGGACCATATGGTCCATCAGATCCAATGGTACTTGAAGTGGCACTGGCAGCTAGAGATGCTCTCTGGAGTCTCTGGCAGACCTCCATAGCTGAATCACATCAGAAGCCTTTAGGATTTTGAAGCAAGGCTTCACATCAGCAGCAGAAAACTATTTTGCCTTTGAAAAATAGCTCTTGACTTGCTACTCGGCCTTAGTAGAAACTGAATGTTTTTCCATGGGAGTCAAAGTTACTGAATTGCCCATCTTGATCTAGGTATTGTCTAATTCACTGATTCATGAGGTTCGACATGTATGGCAAGTGTCTATCATTAAATGGAAATGTTCATATGTGGTCAAGCCAAAACAGATCCAGAGGATACAAATAAATTATATAAAGAAGTTATCCAGATGCCTAGGGGTCCTACTCTTGCTATATTGCTTTCTACTTTCCAGGATATATGAAAAGTTTGGAGATGTTGCTTATAAGCAAAGAGCTGGAACACCTTCAATTATTCTGTATGGGAGATTCTGGTCAGAGCTGAAAAGAATAGCTTGCTGATAGAAATCCTGCCTGTGAAGAGTAGGTTGGGGAGGTTTCTGCTGGGAAGAAATACTGCATTGATTGTTGGACACCAGATGATTTGCATTGTGGCTTGGCAGAAACTTTGTCTGCTATTTTCCTCATGTTCAGTCTCTGGACATTTTCCTCATGTCCAGAGACTGCCTGAGATTGAGATTAAGTGTTCTGGACAGGTCTATGTGACAATGGAAATTTCAAACCAGTCTAATGTTGAGGCAGTGGTATAGCTATTGTTAGGGGCATATACCTGTGGCTCATGGGGTGTATCATATGATCAGTTGTTAAAGGAAGAGATGGCAAAAGCCTGATATACAGGTGTATGGGCACATTAGGCAGGCTCCACCCACAACTGGAGAGCTGCATCATTCCAGCTCCTTTCTAGCCATCCATGAGGGTTAACAGTGAAAGGAACTTTTTACTGTGTGTAAAACTTCAGATAGAACATCTTAGGGGCTGGGAAGATAGCTCAGGGGCACAAGTGCTTGCCTGACGAGTACAAGGTCCTGAGTTCAATCCCTGGTTCTGAAAAGAAAAATCTAATAGTACATATTACCTAGGAGGACACATGGTCACATGTGCAACTGTATACTGATTTATGGCCTAAAACAAATGATCAGGCCAGATTGTCAGTAACTTGGTAGGAAGATGTAGTGGTTGACACATTATGTCAACTTGAGAAGCTAAAACTATAATTAAATGTGCTATACAATTTCACACTGTAGGACATGCAAGCTTCTTTCTAGGATATGAGGAACCACCCTAGAGTGACTCAGCACAAAAAGGACATAAAAGGGAATTGGGGAATGTTGGTGCCCCCTACTTCCCCAGAGGAGTTCCTGTCTCTGCAATCAGCATGGAAAGAAAGGGGAGAGGCCTGCTGATAGCTGAAGTTATAGCTCCCCATTTTGCTCTTTTCTGTCTTCCAGTGCCATGAACTGCTACCCTTTACCATGTGCCAGTCTATCTTAGAGCCAGTGGAGTATAGACTAAAATTTCCACAAACTGTGAGTTAAACAAACCTTTTCTTCCTTAGTTTAGGGTGTTAGGTGTTTTGTCCCATCAACAACAACAATAACAACAAGCAACAGAGACAAAAAATTGGTGCCAGGAGTGGGGTCATTTCTGTGACTATATCTGACCATGTCATTCACGAGTCTTTTAGAATGGCTTATGAGAAGAGATAAGAAAGGTTTGGAGATGTTATCTACTAGTAAAGTAATGGAAAACCTTTGGCTGTTTTGTATGAGAGATCCTTTTCAGAGCTCCAAAGACTGATAGAAATCATGCCTGTGAAGACTAGGCTGGGAAGGTTTCTTCTGGTAAGGACTACATTGGTTATTAGACTCCAGATGATTTATATTATGGACAGTTTGTCAACATTTTTGTCATGTCCAGAGATGGTCTGAATTGAGATTAAGTGTGGTGGAACAGGACAGAATAATTTGAAAAAGGAAATTTTAAAGCAGTCCAATGTTGACTTAGTAACATGGCTATTGTTGAAACCTTTTAGTCAGATTTATGTTAGGAATTAAAAATAAAAATCACAGCAAGACTATTTAAAATGTTGTGCATTTTGTCAGAAAGAAACTTCTAGGAAAGCTGGGCATTGGAAAGGTAGAGCTGACATCCCCATTGCTTGGGAGGAATGGGAAAAAAGAAAAGATGTCTTGAGGGTATCACAGGAGGCAGCAGGTCCTCACTCTTTACAGCCTCAGAAACAAAGGGATGAGTTACTTGCTTTACAGAGAAAGCCACAGAGCCCCATGTTCCAACACCAGGTTCCAGAGTTGTGGTTGCATAGGGAATTTGTTCCTGAAAATCAGGATCAGAATGCTCAGTGATCCAGACACTCCATCCCTCCAGTGAAGACAGAAAAACGCCTGGCTACTGTTCCAACTGCCAACATCAATGCGGCATTAGCCTTAGGCATATATAGAAGTCAAGAGTTCTCAGGCTAACAAGGCTTCTGCCTAGATTTCAGAAGGCCTGGGAGATCAGGCAGTGTGCCTCTGGGAGGGCAGCATTCAAAGCTGTGAGTGTAAAGACTATTCAGTGAAAATCCCAAAAGTTTCTAAAAATCCCAGAATGTAGATTGTCTGACAAAAGCTTCAAAAAGGGAATAATCCAGTCCCAGAGAAAAGCTATAGGAGCTGCAACCAACAGAAGTGCTCTAGAGGTAGATCCATGTGGAGCTCGCAATTTATTAAAGATTTTTTTCAGGTGTTCCTCATGGAACTGCAAGACTTAATGTTTGCCCTTCTTGGTTCGTATTCCCAATTTGTACCTTTTAAAATCACTATGTTTTATCTTGTGCCTTTGAATGCTGGAAATGTTTAGATGTTCATTTGTATAGGGACTTACAGCTAAGAGTAACCCTTAAATCTTAGAGAACTGGGGCTTGGACATTTTAGCAATGCTGAAACTCTCAGGATTTTGGCAACTCTTGAAAATACACTAAGTGCCACTATTATTATTATTATTATCATTATTATTATTATTGCTGGCTCAGTGTGCCCTAGAGGTAGGGCTGGAACAGTGTGTGGTGCTAGGCATTGAATCTGCAGTTGCCTAAACTTTCCTAAGCAGGTGCTTTAGACCACTGAGCCATCTCACCAGTCCCACTAAATGCTTTTAGCATAAAGGGATATGTATGAGTTTTCAGGGTTCAGAGATAGAGTATTATGGTTCCCGTGAAACATAATATTGATAGAACTAATAGTGATGCTTACGGATACTTAAACTGGTGCTATAATGTTACAGTTTTAAAATGTTGATAAGCATGTCTTTGTATCTGGAGACTGATTTTAAAAAATCTGTCTGGTTATCATGTTGACAATGGGTGAATTTTAGTGATTGATACACTGTGTCAACTTGATAGATTAAAAGCAACTAAATCACTTCAACAATGCTATATCCTAGAGTGTGCGGGCCCTTCCCTAGGGTATGGTGCCCCTTCCTGACTCATGGAGGACCCACAGTAGGGTGACTCAGCATAAAAAGGATATAAAAGGGAAGTGAGAAAGGTTGGTTCCTCCTAGTTCCTCAGATGAGCTCCAGTCTTTGCAGTTAGCATGGAAGGAAGGGAGAAGCTTATTAATAACTGTAGCTGTGTCACCTCCCTTTGCTCTTTGCTGTTTTCTGCCCTCATAAACTGCTATCCTCTGGCATGTGCTAGTCTGCCTTAGAGCCAGTGGAATATGGACTAAAATCTTCACAAATTGTGAACTAAATAAACCTTTTCTTCCTTAATTTTGTCTGTTGAGTATTTTGTCCCAACAACAACAAAAATAAATAACTGAGAAAGCATCACTGGAAAATTATTGACAAAGATATTTGTGAAAGAAGCATGTGGCTAGAGTTTTCCTTACAGGCGAAGAAAGGAAAATTTTTTGGTTCCTGTGTACCTATTTCCCAAATATAATTATTTCTCTTCTAAAAATGACTTCAAGCCAGGCATGGTGATGCTCATCTGCAAATCAGTACTTGAAAGGCCAAGTGGGAGGATCTCTGTGAGTGCTAGACCAGCTGGGCTACATAGTGAGTTCAAGGCAAGCCTGTATTGCACAGTGAGACATTGCCTCTAAAAATGACCTTAGCAGAAATGGATTTTAGCAATCAAGAGGATAAGTTGATCCATTGTGTGGATAGTTCCTTCAGCCACTTGTCATTGCACAATGGGTTGATGAACAGAATGACCGTGGTGGCAGGGGCGGAGATTATGTATGAGCTCAGTTACATCAACTCCAAGTTTGATCTGGCCACTGTTGAATGTCAAAATGCCAACATCACAGACCAATACTGAGTACCCAGTATGGCACTATTCTCTGGGGTGATCAACCCGTGACCTGCTGGTAGGTTGATTATATTAAACTTTTCCATCATGGAAGGCATTGTATACTGTCCTTATGGGGAGAAAAATTTATTCCGGATATGGATTTGCCTTCCCTGCAGGTAATGCTTCTGGCTGAGCCTACTAACTCACAGAATGCCTTTGCCATCATCAAGGTATTCCACACAGCATTGCTTGTGACCAAGGAACATATATTATGACCAAAGAAGTATGCAGTGGGCTTATGTTCTAGGAATTCACTGATCTCATCATGTTTCTCATTACCTAAAAGTAGTTTAATTGATAGAAAGGTGGGATGTCCTAAAGAAGCTACAGTTATAGTACTAGACAGCTTGGCTGAAAGCTGGGAAAAGGTTCTTCAAATCTGTGTATGCTTTGAATCAATGTCAACTACATGGTACTGTGTCTCCCATAGCTAAGATTTATTTGACCAGTAGTTAACATAGGCACGGTACCACTCACCTTTACTCCCTGTGATCCACTAGAAAAATTTTGTTTCTGTTCCTGCAATTTTATGCTCTGCTGATATAGAATCTTAGTTCCAGAAAAAAGAAAGGCTTATACTAGGAAGTACAACAATAATACAAGTTAACTAGAATCTAAAAGTTCCCCTTGGCTATTTTGATTTCCTCTTGCCTCTGAGGAAACAAATTAAAAGGGAAGTTACAGTATTGCCAAGGCTCATTGAGCCAGACTATCAAGGGGAAATTGGACTACTGCTCTACAATTGAAGAAAGGCAAAGTATACTTGGAGTACAGGAGATCTCCCAGGATGCTCTCTTGTATTATTAAGCCTGGTTACTAAAGTCATGGGAGCCGGGCGTGGTGGCTCACGCCTGTAATCCCAGCACTTGGGAGGCTGAGGCAGGAGGATTGGTGCGAGTTCGAGACCAGCCTGGGCTACAAAAGTGAGCGCAGGACCAGCCTCAACTGCATAGCGAGACCCTGTCTCAAAAAGACAAAAAAAAAAAAAAAAAAAAAAATAAAGTCATGGGAAACTACAACAACCCTATCCAGGCAGAACAATAAATGGTCCAGGACCTTGAATGGTAAAGATATGCTCACTCTCCGCCCACTGAAAGTGACAAGACCTACTGAACTTCTTGCCAAGTAAATAAAGGAAGGGTAGAAAGAGGTGATTCTAAATATCAACTATGACCCTGTGATCAGCTACTGAAATGTGGATTGCAATTGTAACACTTCTATCATGATCCAAATGTAATATAATGTTGGTAGAATTGATATTTATTCTTAAGTATTATAAAACATATATTACAATGTTCAAGTTGTAAAATGGTAAAAGTAAGCATCACCCAAAGAAAACTTGCCTTCTATTCTTGGGAGGGAATTAGTGTATCTCTGTTTGTACATAGGATAGTTATAACATGTTAGACATAATTATTAATTTGTCTGTAATCTGGAGACTATGGTTTAAAGAAATGTATCCAGTTGTCAAGTTCACAAGGGGTGAATTGTGGTAGTTGATTGTGTCAGTTTGAGCGAATAATGCCCAATAAATTGTATCAGTATCATTCTGGTTATGCAAGACCCATTCAAATGAGAGCTATTGCCAGAATATTATGGAAGGGAAATGAGAAGAAGAAGGGAGGATTGCTTCTATCTGGTTTGGAGGACATCTGGTTTTTCATTTGCACATTATCTACTGGCTTCTGGCCTCCTAATACAGACTCATATGGGATGCTAGAGAGGGCTCAAGGACTTTGACTGGATCCTTTGCATCCCCAAGGCACAAACAGAACTATTTACTTTTTCACATGTGACTCTTTTAATAGCCATCATAAACCAACATGTAAATTCAGAAATATTTATATATCTTCTATTATATCTGTTTCTCTGGTAAATACCAGTTGATATAGAAGGGTGTTATTTAATTTCCTTGTACTCATGTAGTTTTGTGGTTTCCTTTGGCATTGTTTTTCTAGTTCTATTGCATTTTTATAATATACATAGGATAATTTTACTTGCTTTGTATCTACTTAAGCAACTCCTATGAACTAGATGTGATCTATTTGGAGAAAGTCCCATGTACTGCTGAGAAGAATGCATATTCTGTTGTTGGGTGTGACATTGTAGTTATCTACTAAGTCTATGTGTTCAAAGGTTTAGTTAAACTTTGCTACTTATTAGTTGACTTTTCTTCTAGTTTATATGGTTATTTGTGAGAGTAGGGTATTTCGGTCCCTCATTAATATTGTATTTGTGATTATCTGATTTTTTATATCTGTTAGTGTTTGTTTTGTGTGGTTGGATTTTGCAGTTTTATTGCATGGATGTTAAAATTGTTACGTCTTCTTCTTGGGTTGTCCCCTATTGTCTTTGTTTCTTCTGATCAGTCTTTGCTGTTAATCTATTTGTCTGAAATTACAGTAGCTAACCTTGATTTTTGCCAGGCTCTTGTTGCATTGAGTATTATTTTTTAATCCTTTGACTTTTAGTCTATCAATTTCTTTTTGAGTTAAACAGATTTTTATATGAAACATGTTGTTGGGCTTTGTTGGTTGATTGAATCTGACAATGTTAGTTTAGATTGGTGAATTGAAAGCATTATAACTGTATAACTGATAGATACTGACATATCTTCGTAATTATATTAATTTTCTATTATTAGTACCCTTTATTTGCCTTTTATTTGTTTACTCTGCCTGGCAAATTCATTCTATTGGGATTCTGGGGATTGTCTGTGTTGTCTTCAGATCCTTTCAATTTTCTACTCAAATTATTTATGGGTCTATAGGGGTTGCACCTGGTTCCTTCTTTTCTTCTCCAAGTTATTTTCCAGTATCTTATTATGAATTTTGTATAGGCTGATTTGTTGCTTCTTATCATTCTTATGTCTTCGTGGATGTCCTCCTGTATCCTCTTTTCGCACGTGAGATGTGTTATGTAGATGACACATAGATGTAGGTGTCAACACTAAAAATGAGTGATAGTTCATATAAAGTCAGTGAGAGGACAAGAAGAAGTGGGACAGGGTGAAATGAACATTTTGACTGTCCACACTGAGAGAACCACTCTGAGCCGGAGAAGAATAGATGAAATGAGTTCAGCTTGTTTCCCAGGTATAACATTCAGTCATTTGAAATGGTGGTCATTATTTTTACCTTAGTGAAAAAAAAAATCAGGATTTTTTTCCACATAATTTTTTTTTTTTTTTTTTTACATTTAGCCTAACTGGTCAAAATCCTTCTCAAAGAAATAGAGATTTGATTAGCTATTTTTGTCTCAAGTATTGTTATTATTATTATTATTATTATTATTATTATTATTATTATTATTATTATTTAGTCTTTTTTGAGACAGAATTTCGCTATACAGTTCAAGCTAGCTTTGAGCTCACTTTTGTAGCCCAGGCTGGTCTCTCACTTGCACTAATCCTCTTGCCTCAGCCTTCAAAGTGTGGGTATTACAGGCGTGGGCAGTAATTTAATAGTATAACAGCAGGAGGAAGGCTAACTTGGTTTTGAACTTGACTGTCAAGACTCCACACTTAAGAGGTCTGTTTCCTTCCCTCAAGTGGTTGTGTCATTAGGGACTCAGTGAATAGTATAATATATTACCTACTTTCCTTCCATCTTTCAAATCTAGCTCTCATTTGTGTTTGAAGTGGTTAATAGAGCAGTGTTCAGATATTCTGCTTTGATTTTTTCTTAAATATGAACTCTTACCTTGATTATATTACCAAGTAAAGAGACTGATACTACTGTCAGCAGCTCCTTCTAGCTCTTGGCTGTTTGGAAGAAGTGCAGATTCAAGACAACAAAACAAGAGGTAGGGACCTGCCAAACACATGTTTGGTAGAAATAATAATAAAGGATAATACGATAAGGGATTTCTGCTAGTTGGGGAGGGGCGTTCTCTAAGTTAGACTCTATTATGTGCAGGGGCATGCTATACCATTTTTGGTTTTTAGTGCAGCAGAACACCGGGATGCTCTTCGTTTCAGGCAGGCCTCTGTTTCTTTGAATGCAAGCCTCTCCAATTGGGTAGGAACCTATTTTTAATCTCTTTCATTTCATTATACCCTGATAGTCTGTTGGCTTAATTATTCAGACCCTCTAATGTATTAACTCATGTTAAGCCCAGATTTTAGTTACTAGCTTAACTATGCAGGGCCTGTACCCTAAATGCCTAATTTTTCCTATCTCCTTGCTTTATTATTATGGCTTATGTCTGGAAATCTTCCCAAAAATCTCAGATAATCATGCATCCAGGTTTTCTAGAGGAGCCTGAGTCTAGAATCTGGGACTGGTTCATTGTCCCAGATTGGGACTAGGATCAGGACTAGGATTGAGTACTGTACATGCCCTAGGATAGGCATCCTGCTTGTACTACATGGGAAGAAAGAGGCTTGCTCATCTCCTTTAGCTCTTGCTGCTTTTGCTGTCTTCAATGACCATGAACTTTTGCCCTCTACCCTGCCACCATGCATTGGAGCCAGTGATTGTAGACTGAAATCTCTACAAACTGTGAGGTGAACAAACCTTTCAAACTTTAACTTCAGATTCTGGGTGTTTTATTCCAGCAACAAGAGAAGAGTGACTAAGACAACTACTTATAATCATCAACCTCTCTCCTCTTCCTGGGCATGGTGGTGTGCATACCTGTAATCCCAGCTCTTGGAAGGCTCTAAACAGGTGGATAACTATGAGTCTGATCTGGTAGTGAGATCCTGAAAATCCTATAGGGCCCTCCTTAAAATTAAAAAAACCTAAGCAAACAAACAAACAAACAAAAAAACCCAAATTCTATCTCTTTATGACAAAGTGAAAGATTGAGATGATATGGGTTGACTCAAGACACAAGACTTTCCTTTGTATTGTTCATGAAACTATCACTAATAGGTATCTCATGACTTGAAATATACGGATAATTGTCTTTTTTGTTGCCATTATTGTGAGCGCTGTATTCAGGCTTTGATTTTTAACACATAGGAAGTCTATTGCATACATAAATGAAGCATAACTGAGATAACTATTGAAATTAGGTTATTTACACTTTGCATTAGTGAGTGATTGCTTTGCTTCTCTAAGACTTAGGATATGGAAATTGTTCTTCCTCATTTGAATCGTCAGCCTCATCTTCCCCTTGTTTCACTTTTCCTAGTTATTTCAACTTCTTTATTGAAAAGTTTCTAATGTCTTCCTTGGAATGAAATTTGATGTCTTTCCACCAATCATTTCTCTTTATTTTTTAGTTTTTCCTATATGAGGCATTGTCTTACTTTTTACTCGTTGCTGGGACAAATACTCGACACTCAAAATAAGGGAAGGAAAGGTTTATTTACTTCACAGTTTGTGGAGGTTTCAGTCCATACTCGGCTGGCTCAAGGCTGAGTGAAAAAGAGAAGAGAGCATCCAGTTCATGGCGTCGGGACAGCAAAAAAATAGTGGCAGAAGCAGCCAACCAAACAGGGCAGCAGAGCAACAACTACAGCTTGAGTCTGTCTCTCTGTCACTCTTTATATTACATTCAGGCTCTCTGCCTTAGGATATACGCCCTAGACTATATCCATAGTCTCAGCCTTACTCAGACTGATAATCCCATCAGTACTAAAACACAATCCCAGGGATCATGAATCAAGTCTCAATTGACAGAAGCCATGCCCCACGATTGCATTGGGGGGACAACTAGACATAAATCATAACAGGCATTGAAGACATCCTTTTTAAAACAGTTTCTGCCAGTACTTTCATTTATTCTCTCTTATTCACTTTCACTTAATACTCTTGATATTTTTCTCTGTATTCTCTCTCTCTCTCTCTCTCTCTCTCTCTCTCTCTCTCTCTCTCTCTTTTGTATTTAGTACAGAGTATTCAGGGTCTCATTATATAGAATGGACTCATAGTGATCCGCCTGTGTTTAGCCTCCCAAGTCATTATTTTCTAAATATTGTCTTTCTAACTCATGTTCAATGCTAAAATTCAAGGATATATATATATATATATATATATATATATATATATATTAGGATATATCATATCATGTCATTTCTATTCATGTACCACATTAATCTTTCTTATCACCAAGTAAGTACTCTAAGAACTCTCCACTGGGCTGCATTTCTAGCTTCAGGTAACCGCCAATTACATCTCAGTATTCTGGTGCCTGTTAGCTACATGCAACCACAGTCCTGTGGTAGACCTAGGTACCCAAGTGAACTATTTCTTCTTCCATCATTTTTTCCATTTATTCATGTTTTTATTTTAAAGAGAATAAAAATAAAAATGAAACAGAATTTCAGAATAAGATGACAGGAAATTAACAATGCTTGTTGTGTCACATATTGTTATATTTAAAGTAGTTGTTTAGATTACTAGATATAGGCATGCAAAACTGATCAGTTAGGCATTAACTGTTCTTTCCAATAAAACAATAGAAATCAGTAGTAAAATTACCTCAGCTATTACAAACTGTATTATTATAAACATATAAACATGAACAGAAATGACATATTACATTTCCAAATACAATCCTTGAAATTTAGCTCAAATATATATATCAAATATATATATATCAAATATGTGTATCAAATATGTATATCAAATATATATATATATATATATACCCATTCTTCACATTAGACTCAACTATTCTCCTTTTATGTATTTTTCCAGAAAAATTGAAAATATTATACCACAGTAACATATGTAAATGTATGTTTATAATAACACAATTTGTAATAGCTAAATCTTGGAAACAACTCAAATGTCTTTCAATCAGGAATGGATACATATAGCGTAGTATCTTTTATGAAATGGGGTATTATTGCTCAGCTGTAAAAAAGATAACCTCAGGGATTTTTTTATTTTTATTTATTTATTTATTTATTTTTTTGCGGGACCGGGGTTCAAACTCACGATCTTGCACTTGCCAACCTCAGGGATTTTATAGGTAAATGGATACTACTACTGACCATATTCATAAGTGAAATAAATCAGACCCATATGTGTAAACATTGTCTTGACACTGTAGTATAAAAACCTAAAAGAATAAATAAAATCTGAATGGTATAATAGATATTATAAAAGAGAAAGCAACTACTCAAAATAAAGAAACAATAAAACGTTGAGCTTTTAATTCTTTATCTCACATCATGAATGTCACGTTACTTAATTTCTAAGATCTAAGAGCACCATGACCTAGGAAGCTCCTCCAGCACAGGCTTCTACAACAGTCTTTTGTAGAGGAATTTTGGTCAAAATTATTCAAAATGATTTTGTTAGTTTACCAGCATAAGTCACACAAAATATGTGTTTATTATAACACTATGAGCACCTATAATGAATAAATCCTACAAATTCAAGGAGATAATGGTCAGCCTTATCTGTTTTACATCTAATGAAATATATTCCTTAGTTCTTTCACCTTCAATTTATTTTCCTATACCATTCCCAGTAACAGGTATGTAGACATGCAATCAATTGAAATGAAACAGTACTTTTGTGGGGCATGGTGGCACACGCCTGTAATCCCAGCACTCAGGAGGCTGAGGCAGGAGGATCAGTGTGAGTTCGAGACCAGCCTGGGCTACAAAAGTGAGCTCAAGGCCAGACTCAACTGCATAGCGAGACCCTGTCTCAAAAAGACAAAAAAAAAAAAAAAAAAAAAAAAAAAAAAAAAAAAAAAAAAAAAAAAAAAAAAAAAAAAAAAAAAAGAAAAGAAAAGAAAAAAGAAACAGTACTTTTACTTCTTTCTCTGTGTTGTCCCATATCAAAGAAAGAGTTAGTGTTTGTAGACTTGGGGCAGTTGATAACTTGACCTTTGTGAGACAATGTACCATGGAATGTGGGTGGCCCAGTGGACTTCTCTAGTAATGTAGCAGTAACCACCTCCCAGTCTACTTTTTTTATTTTGAGTAGGCTGACTGTTGTACTTTTTAAAAATTATTATTATGGCTGGCTCAGCCTGCCCTGCGGGGTGGGGCTGGAATAACATGTGGTGCTGGGGATTGAACTGTGGTCCCTGTGGTTGCCTAAGCTTTCCTAAGCAGGTGCTTTAGACCACTGAATCATTTTGTCTGCCCTAGTTTGTGGTTTTACAGGGGGAACAATACAATATAGAACAAGTATTGTATAAGATTATTTGTAATAGCTGCACAAAGAATCACATGCAAAAGGAGAGAGTAGGAAATTTATCTACACACTAAGGGCCAAAGAATCCAGTTGAGGGTTTGGATCTCATTATAATGTCCTGCATGAGTCCCGCTCAAGACCGAGAACTCAAATCAATGCTTCCTACAAATACAATTATAGACTTAGAGCTCACAACAATGTTTCATGCAGGCCTGATTTGTAGACCTGCATTGGGGAAGCCTAATTGTCAATGGTGGAAGCTAGAAAGTCTGCTCCAACAGGATGAAGGATATGTGTTGTCAGGCTGAGGTATCTAAATTAGAACCAGTAAGCAATGCTAAAGGTAAGAACTAGAGCTCCCTTGAAAAGTACCATGGCCATCTATTAGCAATAGTGAGTTCCCCAGCTCCTATAGCAATGTGGAAACCTAAGTTTCCATCAGGAAAGCCAACATATGAAGTTTCTCCAGGAGACGGAGTGGTGTACCACATTCCCCTCTGGAACCAGGAGGTGATGTTCCAGGTGAGGACAAGGGGTCCCCCAATATAAACTCTAAACATTCTCACTGACAATGAAGTTCCAATCTCCTCATCTGACAAGAACAGCGAAGTCTGCCAGTAGAGCCAATATGACAAGGCCTTCCAGGAAAATAGCCCAAGAGAGCCAATAGCTCCATAACAACTTGCTAACAGCTTTTCCAAACAGCTTCCTTCTTCTTCGCTAGTTCTGATTCATATCACTTCTCACAATCCTCTGGTGGGCCTCCCTTCATGGAGTACCACATTGGTTCAGTTCATCTGTGTGTTATAAATTGGCTACTAGTTGGGAATCCAGCACACTGAGTGAGGCACTTATTTTTGCCAGCAGAATCCTTCACCATCCAGTAACCACAGCTCTGCGTTGCACAGCTGCCTTTGTTTCAAGTTAGAATTCTATTAGAACATCACAGTTATGTGCTCATAATGATCTGTCTAAACTGAGCTGAAGTCATCACTATGGAAGTGGAGAGGGAGGAACAAGAACAGAAAAAAAACCCACTAAATGATGAGTTTAATGAGATTTGTGAGTTCATTATGAAGAAAGAGTGAAAGAGAAGGTGGAGAAGGATGGCAATAACAGTCAACAGTCATTGAGCTCTTATGTGCTGGGAATCATTCCAAGTTCAACCCATATTATCCTCCACTAAGGAATTATAAATAGGGTAATGTTGAAGTTTTAACCTGAGCCAGCTGGCAGTATTCCAGTTCTACTCAAACAGACCAGTGCAAGTCCATAAACTGTTGCCACCTGTGACATAACAGTGTATAAAGACTGAAACCAGTAGAAACTTATCACTGAATTACAGAATGACTCTGTTGAATATTCTAAAAAACTTTGACTTCTATGTGTTATGGTTTTGCTTCATATCTTATGTTTCAAATAAACATTTTATGGAATTTCTTATATGTATCTGTCACATTTGTATGCACTTTTGATAGGAAACATAAGGTCTCAGGAGCAGAAAGCGGAAAATGTACGACTCATGGTCTATCTTGACATCAGTTCTCCAAGCCCCAGTATTTTTAGAAATACAGTGAGATCAGAGAAATCCTGAAAATACGGACATCAAAGATTACATAGTGTAACCAGAAGATTGATTGATCCTCCCCTCAATAAAAGGAAAAAGTCTTTATGCTGGAGTATAAATGGATATCCTATGGGAGGTAAGGAAGATGAGTCCTTTGGATTTTCTAGTTGGCCATGTGAGTCAGTGGTTCTGGCAGAGAAAATTTTCTCTATCTTACAGAATAATATACTACCACAAGTTTCCAAGACGTATTTACTATTAAACCTTATATCCCCAATTTTCCCAGTTCTCAGAAAGCCCAGACAAAGCAAAAATGTAGATATTTGCATGGTAAATTGCTTCCTAACAGCATTAATGCAAAATAGAAGGGTCATTAAAAATGTTACCCTTCCTGCAATAGTTTAGGATTGTTTCTACTAGTATAAGTAGTAGAAAAATATTAAGATGTGAAACTCAGTTTAGTGAGGAATAGACTGAATTTGATTTAGATGTTGATTCATAAGCAAGAAGTCCTGTAGTTTCGAAGAAAATAAAGATAAACATGGCAAGTCATCATTAGAATAATATTTGAGGTGAGAGTGAGTAGAGGAAATCTCTAGTGGACAGAAAAGAGCAATGAGAAGAAAAAGAAGAGAAAAGAAGAATGAAGCAGTTCTTGCTTAAGTATCCAGGTAGGTAGAGATGAGAGATATTTTTAAGAGGAGCCTCTAAAGAAGTTTGGAATACACATATATACAGAGGTAAAGAAAGTTCCAGAAAATGAATGATTCAGTCATTTTCAAGAGCCTCGTGGTGGCCTGCTGTTTTTAGGTATAGTGGTCTCTTGCTTGATTGTTCAGGACACCAACTGCAATCCCTTAGGCCTATTCCTGTGTAATCTTGTTTTATATGCTTATTTTTCTGAATATGAGGTATCTGCTAGAACTAGCTTTGAATTTAGTTACATTTAGCAATATACTGAAATCTTGAGGTTTTTTATAAGACTCACATTTTTTTTCTCTTTAAATTCTCGGCCGGGTGTGGTGGCGCACACCTGTAATCCCAGCACTTGGGAGGCTGAGGCAGGAGGATTGGTGTGAGTTCGAGACCAGCCTGGGCTACAAAAGTGAGCTCAAAGCTATCCTGAACTACATAGCAAGACCCTGTATCAAAAAGACAAAAAAAAAAGAAAAAAAAATTCTCTTCCCCTACTTCTCTCAAAAAATAATGGCCACATTACGCACACATTTTCCACTCAATGACTGCCATCTAGAATTCCACTATACTCTTTCTGTCCTTCAATCTGCATAACAGTTACCATTAACAACCGTAAGGGTCATGTTTTCTTTAATTGTGACATGTTTAGTTATTTATATCAATTATCTAGACTCGTACTGCATAATATTTTTGTTTCAGAAATTTATTTTAGAAATATTAATCTGTGTCATAAAAAAAAGGAAAGCTGTTCCTAATGATTTGATGCTAAGAGAAGAGCCAATCCTGTAGAGGTTTCAGAAGCAAAGTTTCCAATCTCAGGTTCAGCACACACTAGCTCTGGCACATATGGGGTGGCTGGCTCACCACCAGAAAAAATGGCTTCTACTCATAATGTTGCTAGTGAGGTCATTACTAGACAGAGAGCTCATTTTCTAGGTCCTTTGTATGTAGGTTGGGCCATGTTCTTGGTGCAGACAATGAAATGAGAGGCCCATGTCCTAACCCAGGAGGATGCTAAAAACTGAGTTATTTTGTTCATAACTGTGTTCATAACTATTTTGTTCATAACTCTGTGTGTCTATGGTGTTCTTATATAACATTCACTGAAAATTTCACCTTCATAAAATGTTCCAAAGCTGCATTCCTGATTTATTGCTTGAAAAATAGCTACTCAATAGGATAAGAGGTACTTGATCTAGAATGTTTGTTTTCTTTGTTTTGTTCTTTCTTACTTTCTTTCTTTCTTTCTTTCTTTCTTTCTTTCTTTCTTTCTTTCTTTCTTTCTCTCTCTCTCTTTCTTTCTTTCTCTTTCTTTTTTCCCTTCTTTCTCTTTCTTTCTTTCTCTCTCTTTCTTTCTTTTTTCCCTTCTTTCTCTTTCTTTCTTTCTTTCTTTCTTTCTTTTCTCCTCCTCCTCCTCCTCCTCCTCCTCCTCCTCTTCTTCTTCTTCTTCTTCTTCTTCTTCTTCTTCTTCTTCTTCTTCTTCTTCTTTCTCCTTCTCCTTCTCCTTCTTTCTCTTCTTCTTCTTCTTCTTCTTCTTTCTCCTTCTCCTTCTCCTTCTTTTTCTTCTTCTTCTTCTTTTTCTTCTTCTTCTTCTTCTTCTTCTTCTTCTTCTTCTTCTTCTTCTTCTTCTTC